>JAUTBT010069601.1:0-13832 GCA_032361225.1 Lepetodrilus schrolli
TGTAGCTGGGTGCCTAATATACTTGTGTAGACAAGTCAAAATTACATACTTTCAGGTAAAAATATGTTTGACCAAAACTGTAATTGTATGTCTTTAAAGGTGAAAACTATTTAATATACTGCGCATTGAAATATAAATTTGTGTATCTTTTCAGTGTGACAGTTTCCATTAATGTTTACAATTGCATTTTACAGAGGAAATGAGTGATCTACGAGGACAAATAAAACTTCTAGAAGAGAAGAACACGAAATATATGCAGGAACACTTAGAACTACAAGAGGTAAGTAGTATCTCACAGAATGCAGTATACACACTGACTGGATGACATAATTTTAGGTTGCTTAGGCAGTACCATCTGAAGCCATCAATATGTGAAATCTAGTAATTTTCTCAATGATCTGCAAAATGTAGTTAATAAGGTAAAATAATAATAATAATAATAATAATAATAGGTTTAATAATTATAGGTTTTATAATAATATTAATAACAATAGTAATAATACTAATAATGAAGGTAGCAAGATAAAATAATAATAATAATAAAAGGTTTAATAATTATAGGTTTTATAATAAATTTAATAACAGTAATAATAATAATAATAATAATGGAGGTAGCAAGATAAAATAATAATAATAATAATAATAATAGGTTTTATAATAATATTAATAACAGTAATAATAATAATAATAATGGAGGTAGCAAGATAAAATAATAATGATAATAATAATAGGTTTTATAACAATAGGTTTTATAATAATATTAATAACAGTAATAATAATAATAATAATGGAGGTACCAAGATAAAATAATAATAATAATAATAATAATAGGTTTTATAACAATTGGTTTTATAATAATAATAATAATGGAGGTAGCAAGATACAATAATAATAATAATAATAATAGGTTTTATAACAATAGGTTTTATAATAATATTAATAACAATAATAATAATAATAATAATACTATTAATGCTTTGTAATGCATACAAATCCAGTCAAAATCAGTTTAAGAGCACCACATAGTCAGTTACAGTTATGGGAAGCATGAATATATCGGCTTGTTCTGTGACTCTTCCCTGTGCCCAGGAAGTATTCTAAATAGAGAAGAGAATACTAAACGAGCTTCCGTTTGATACCATTTCTATTCACGAGTTTCATAAAAATGGTATCACACGGAAGCTTGTTTAGTATTTTATTTACTACACTACCAACCCTGGCATGCAAATGACCAGTTGATTAACTTTATTGCAGTTCGTTTTCCATCAGTTTATGCTATAGCACGCCGATGAGTACAAAGGCTAGACCGCTTGACGCACGTTTCATTGCGTATTCACAAATACATATTCCTTTGGATTCAAGAGAAATATGACTTTAAAATCATCGTGGAATGATGAATTCAAACTTGTTTTAATAGTTTGTGATAGTTTTCATCATATTGTTCATATTGTTTGTCGTGAAAGTATGACCAAAGGGAGAGAACTCTGAGGCACTGTCCTCGCACACACATTTGTCTGGCTATGAATAACTGATGAATAGCTGATACAAACGCATAACCCTGTGTTCTTCTAACACTGTATGGACTGTCTTACGAGATGTATCCAGATATATTGATGACCAAAACAACAAACATGTAAGAAAATTAATATCTTCATAATCTTGATGACATGCGATTTTTACATCTTGGTACATTCGACGTCATTTGTTCAGACAGATGTTCAAATGACAACCAGCTGTCTCTGCTACGACTGTCTCTGCTACGACTGTCTCTGTCTGTGTTTGTGTCAACCAGGAAGTATTGTAAGATTTGTGTACGACTGTCTGTTTGTGTCGGCCAGGACTCGCGGAAGGTGGTGACTCTGAAGCAGCAGTTGGAGCTGTACAAGATCCAGATCCACGAGATGCAGAGCAAGCTGGCCGACCAGATCAAACGTGCCGACAAGGCCGAGTTCGAGTTCAAAAGGTCGCAGGAGAAGATGACTGCCCTGCAGAATGAGAGGGATGTAAGTATGACATGGCGACAACTTGAGAGTGACATGGCGACATCCTGAGAGTGACATGGAAACATCATGAGAGTGACACATTGATATAATGAGTGTATGACTTGTCTATGTTCTGTAGAAATGTGGTTGAGAGTTTCAATCCATTCTCAGGTGTTTGGCTATCATCTCCACAATGGAGAAAATGTCCATATGCCTGTATTGTTCAACTATTAGTCGGCTTTTAGGTATTAAAGTAAGGACAATTTGTTACAAGTTATCTTCACTGAAAACTAATCATAGCAAAATTACTGAAATTCTGTGTGAAATTACATCATAACCCAAATATGTACATATTTATTTTTATGCATTCAAACGTCTTCTTGAATTTCTGCTTTACTAAAGTATTTAAGAAACTTAACATACAATGATGTCTTTGTCAAATATACTCTTAGTAGATGCTGACAGGAGTGTACAACTATTTACAGAGGGTTGCTGCAGAGCGGGATTCACTGAAGGAAATGAATGATGAGCTGAAGTGTACCACACAGTTCCAGGTTCCAGACATCGTGGCCGGGAACAGCGAGATGCCCAACCTGGGGACGACGCCACATCACATGGACATGTTGTCCATACCCCCGGAGATCAAGTAGGTCCCCGAGATGTTGTCCTTGAGACATCCATACCATTAGATTATGTAGGTCCTTGACATGTCGTCCATAACCCTGAAAATAGGTTTGAGATACTGTCTATATCACTGAGTTTAAGCACATGGTTGAATTATCAATGATTCGTTGTTAATGATCCTCAGACTAAGTAGGTTCTGGAGATTTCTTCCAGGCACCAAGATGTCCATTCAACCTGTGTGTTCTGTCCTGACTCACCTCTTGTATATTTTGTCATGACTGTCCTGATGTGTGTTCTGTCCTGTGTGTTCTATCCTGACCTGTGTGTTCTGTACTGACTGTCCTGTGTGTTCTATCCTGACCGTCGCATATGGGTGAAATATTTCCGCTGTGACGTAAAGCACTAATTCATTCATTCTATCCTGACCTGTGTGTTCTGTCCTCCTGACTGTCCTGCTGTGTGTTCTGTCCTGACTGTCCTGCTGTGTGTTCTGTCCTGACTGTCCTGCTGTGTTCTGTCCTGACCTGTGTGTTCTGTCCTGCTGTGTGCTGTCCTGACTCCTGCTGTGTGTTCTGTCCTGACTGTCCTGCTGTGTGTTCTGTCCTGACTGTCCTGTTGGGTGTTCTGTCCTGACTGTCCTGCTGTGTGTTCTATCCTGACCTGTGTGTTCTGTCCTGACCTGTGTTCTGTCCTGCTGTGTATTCTGTCCTGACTGTCCTGCTGTGTGTTCTATCCTGACCTGTGTGTTCTGTCCTGACTGTCCTGCTGTGTGTTCATTCCTGACTGTCCTGCTGTGTGTTGCAGGGAGAAGCTGCTGAGACTGGAGCATGAGAACAAGATGCTGAAAATGGGGACGGCGGGGACTCAGGACGAGCAGACACAGATGCTGCAGATCCTACTGGACGACGCCAATGCCAGGAAGAATGAGCTGGAGACAGAAGTGCGGTGAGGATTCCTGTCTATCTGGAGGATATTACGTAGAATTGGGTTGAATAGGGACAAATTACAATATGGTAATATGCATTGGTAGGGCCAAGGTATGGGTGGCCTGTATTTGGCCATCATCCTTTTTTAAAATCCTGAATGTCTGCCGAAGATGGACACAATAAGGAAAGAGAGGATAAGGATTTGTTTTTGTTAACTCTCTCAATGCTGAAGGCAACTGGACATGCCCTAAAGAGCAGTGGCTGTGTTATTCCAGCAGAGAGAGGGTAAGCAGAATACGAATGAGAATAATGAACCAGAAAAGATTAATTAAGGGTGCATTGAGTCAGGATAAAATTGAGTTTTTATGAAACCTGTTCCATTACGCATCTCTACTTTGTAAATTTGTATAGATTTATATATTGTCGATGAGTTGTACAGAACTGTATTTGAGACTTCAAGTCAGGTTACTATCTTGATCTAGCTGTGATCTGGCTATGACCTACCTGACCTTTGACCTGCAGGATCGGGAACCAGCGTATCCTGGAGCTGGAGGCTCAGCTAGAGGACCTCCAGGACAACAAGATGTCCTCTGTGTCCAGCACAGAGGTCATCCAGCTGCACAAGAAGATCAACGAGCTGGAGCAGAAGGCCAACACTCAGTCCACAGAACTCGTTCAGCGCAATCGGGAGCTGGCTCAAGTTCAAGGTCAGCTGAGCGCCGGTGCTGATAGGATCCTGGATCTGCAGGAGCAGCTGAATAAGAAGGACGACGAGATGAAGACGATGGAGGACCGGTACACCAAGTACCTCGAGCGTGCCAAGCTGGTCAGTACCTGTGACATTTGTTCCTATCAGTATTCCCAAAATCTGCTCTATGCACGGCCTGTTTAATGGCCTCTAGAACTAACACATGTTCTGTTTGGTTGTGCAGGTGATCTCCGAGATGAGCAATCTACAGAGGAGCGACGGGGACAGCACCGAGGTTCAGTTGTTGAGGAACCAGCTGGTGGACAAAGACCGATACATCAGCCAGATGGAGGTGGGTGCCCAACAGCACGGTCTCCTCCGTCGGAGAGCTCCGAGTCATAATTCCTATACGTTAACATGGAGCTATGTCTTGTAGCGCTGTGATAATTCTGCAGAATAGGACCCAGAGTTCCATTCCAATGAGTGATCATAGTGCAACGAGAGTCATAATTTTTCTACATTGCAGAAAGAAAACGAAAAGTCCAGGAGTATACGAGATGAAGAACAGAAGTTGATGGTCTCAGCCTGGTACAACATGGTAAGACACATCTGTATATGTAGATTATGCATTCCAGTCTGACATTGTTGTCAAATAGTCCACTGTTCCTCACTCCTTAGTTTCTCTGTCTAAACAATCATCTACCTTGGTCTACTAAGGCTAAACAGTCTTCCCAAGATTATGAAACTTGAGTGATCAAGCTGAAATTTTTTATGAGGATCTGTGAACAAAACTTTGAGTTGAACATGAAATCGTACTCAAAAATGTTTCGTGGTCTGGTCTCTGGTCATATCATTCGTATCTAACCTAAGTTTATGAAGGATAAACAAGTCGTGTAACCCAGTGTTCCGAGTCTAGACAGTTGTGTAACCTAGTGTTCCGAGTCTAGACAGTCAACATTTAACATAGTGGACTGTTTCCAGGGCACACAAATCTAACTTGGTACTCTTTTTCCAGGGCACACAAATCCAGCGTAAAGATGCAGAGGACAGACTGATAAAGAGCAGCCACGGGCAGTCGTTTCTCGCCCGGCAGCGACAGACTCACACACGACAAGTACAACCACAAGTCTCAGCCCGTCCTAACTCAAACAGGTGATTACAACCACTGTCAACATCACTGTAGTGTCATCACTGTAGTGTCATCACTGTAGTGTCATCATTGTAGTGTCAACATTGTAGTGTCAGCGTGTAGATATCATGGTAACTTCATTGTCATTGTAATTTCATTGTGTAGATATTACTGCAATTTCAGCATTTTATAAATATCGGTATGATTTCATTGTGTAAATATCAGTACAGTTTCTTTATTTTTGTAATTTTATTATCTCTGTAATTTCTTAATGTCAATACAATTTTATTTTGTCAAGATGTTTTAGTATAGTTTCTTGTATATAGCATGTAATTAAAAACTTTATTAAACCCAAAAGGCAAAATATAGTTTGCATCCCAAATATTATGTTTAGTTTGTCAGGTTAATTAATAATTTATCATTAAGCATATTGTTTCTGTCCTAATATCCACCAGGAATTCAGGATTTCCTTCACAGATCACAGGGCACCTTTCATGAAGCTCTGATATCTTCGAAGAGACCAGCATGCTCTTATAGCTAGCTATCAGTGACAGAGGATACGAGAGCTTCATGAAAGGCTGCCCACGTAATACAGTTTTCTTGCACAATCATTGAGACAAGTCTTATGCTAGCAATAGTAACACTGACTGCGGCTGCTTCCTACAAGATATGGCCATGTTCTATGACGTCTAGTGTAATAGTGGAACCTGCTGTGTTCTTGTTCTTGCCTGGCAACACAGGTGGCCCCAAGCAGGAAAATTGTGAGATGTATTCCAGGAGTGGCTAATGCAGAGCGACTAAGAAATGCGCAGAACTGACATAATATCCTTGTGTTTAGAACTTCATTTTCTTGGTACTTGAATATAGATGGGTTTGGCAATAAACGCAAGAAGAAATTGTCAAACTTTAAAGATTAAAAGTACCAAGATTATTATTATTATGAATAATAAAACAATAATAATAATAATAATAATAATCTTGGTACTTTTAATCTTTAAAGTTTGACAATTTCTTCTTGCGTTTATTACCAAACCCATCGGGGCGGGTGGTAGCGCAGTGGTAGAACAGTTGGACTTCGGAGCCAAAGGTTCCAGGTTCAAATATCCCTGACGTGATATTGATAGGATGCGATGTCTGTAGAGTGGCAATGCAGTTATCATCCTTGGTCTTGTCAGTACCAACCGGTGCTCACAGATGTACTGCAACATTCCGCGCTACAGATGCTGCGTGTTTCCTCTGACATGGCGTGATATAAGTGAAAGAATCTTGAAAGCGACTTTAAAGCCCAATTTAAAAAAATAAATAAATAAAAAACCAAACCCATCTATATTCAATCACTTCATACAGTATCTGTGGTTTTGAGACATCTAGCATGATGACACTAACATTTTGGTATACTTCTCTATCATTTAGGAGCATGTGATCTTTAGCTAACTATTCCTTGTTGTCTTTACAGTCAATCACTGGGCACTAACACTAACATGACACCCTCATGACAGATGTAGCCACACCTCCATGTCTTGTGATTGGTGCGGGATAGCCACGCCTCTTTGCTCTCTGTGACGTGATTGGTGCTGGATAACCAGGGCCCCCCCCCTATTGCAGCAGTGTGGAGGCAGATATGTCTCCTCCCAAGTTATTCATATGCAGATAATATGCTTGTGATGGACATGTCAGGGTAGAAAGTGTTTGTGCTTATGTGGCAATGTCTCCTCTTCTCTGGGGATCATTGGGACAGCATAACATACTTTAAGCATGCATTTCTTCATCAACATTCGCATTAATCTTTCAAGTTTGCTGTAATACTGTGTCATGTGGCATCGAATCCTTCGGTAAACATGGTAGCCATTATTTGTGACAGGAACTTACTATGCAAATTTACCTAAAGAAAATCTAAAAAATAAAGATGATATCAACTGTAATGGAACATATATTGTTATTGTTTGGACTGTAGTAATTTAAAAAAAAAAATTCCTGCTACCTGTTGCTTTCAATTGTTTTCCAAAATAATAGTAATATTCAGCCTGAGTTAACTCCCCTTGCACGGCAGGAAGCTATCTAACCTTTATGGACTGTTACCAGTCCTACTTAGCTCCTCACAGAGAGGGAAGCTATCCATGTTTAATAGTCATGCAGAAGCAAGCCTATGCTGAGTATGGCGATGAAAGCAACTCTTAATCTACATGAGAACTTTCTGCCAAAGGAAGAACCCCTTTCTATTAACTCTCTCCATGCTGGAGGCAACTGGAAATGTCCTAAAGAGCTGTGCCTGTGCATAATCCAGCAGGGAGAGTGTTAAGTGTAATACTAATGAGTGAAAGCAACACAAACTGCTTGTATTTTTTAAAAAACATGAATATCTGGTCTATATTGCTATAATTATGATCTGTATTTTTTCATATATTTGTGAGAAGCTGGATATCCACTAACAGTAATCTAGTCCTAACTCAGTTAGACTTTGTATTTATGTCTATGCATTTTTTCTCGTTCACTATCTACCGGTACTTTAAATTAGACTTCAAAGTGGAAACACTGTCACTCATAAATAGAGGCAGATTAGACGTTGTGTTCTAGTGTGTATTGTTAGTGCATGAACATGTTTTGCATGGGGAAGAATGCGTCTCTGAAGGAGAACTTCTTGGTTCATTGTTTGGTCTATGTATGCATGCCTCCTCTGTGTTCTGTCCAATACTATTTGATATTTTAAGATTGAAAATGATCATTTTGTATGTACTGTTGTTAATGTCAATGTGACAGCTTTATCTTCAATGCTTACCTTTGCTTTTCAGTTTTTTGTCCATTACGTCGTATCAGGGTACGTAGATTACTAGTGGTCATTGTAGTGTGTAGGTGTACATCCTTCATATCTAGACTCAGTCTTTTACCTATGAACTCCGGAAATATTATTTCCTATTTAGTATTAACATACCAGTGCTGTCTCTGAAAATAGATAACATTTATATTGTTAAAGATTTCTATGTGAAATTAATATAGTGCAAGAAATGAAGGGTTGCTCAGGTACTAATAAAGATGTCCTGCCAGAATTGTGGAGAATTGGCCTCTTATATTACGAAACATTTTGAGTACGATTTCATGCTCAAGCTCAAATCTTTTATGGGGATTTGTCAACAAAACCTTGAGTTGAGCGTGAGTTACAATTACTATTTTGTATTTAAAGATTACGAAAAGTGAAGGAAAAGAGACATACAATTGGTCTCTAGTAGAATATATATACAACTCTGACTGCATTTTTATGACATACCAGAGTCTTCAGTTATCTCCCTTTGATCATAAAGCTTGTGTTTAGCGATATGCAATTAGAATTTCACTTGTGAATTTATCAATATCTTGATTGACACAGCTGCATGAATACTTTGTAGCATGATATTATATGCATATTATCCTGGTTTGGGTGTGTCACTGTGTTCATATATGTCACTATTTTGGTGTACTCTATTACCGTTCAGGGTCCGGTTTCATAGAGCGAACATATCATCGCGCTATGAGAGTTATTAGCTCTATAGATAGACATGACTCTCGTAACACTACGATTGTTCTGTGAAACCTGGACCCTGATCACCTTGTAAACACTCAACTGATGGTGAATGTCTGGTTACAAGATATGTATCAACAGTCATACTATTACTACTGGATACTGGAATGTCTTTTATAAGTAATGACGAAAAATACACACAACAAATTAATTTTAAATAATTTATACATGTATATATTTGTTTTTAAATGTGCATTTATTCATTTTAACAAATTTGGAAAAAGAATTTCTGTTAGGCAACTAAATAGAGCAAGGACAGGCCCAGAATGAATCTGCTAAGATATTTACTCTGGCTACAATAATGTCTGTTTTTAGTTAATTATCAAAGACGTAAGAGTGTTTTGTTAGTTTTCATGTCTATGTGAGTATTCTACTCTGTAGTTCAATATATTACAAAGTTGTAACTAGTTAAACCAGAACATACTCTGTACACATCATTGATATTTGTATTATCTAGCAACTATTCTCCTACTAGTATTCTACAACTATTCCCCTACAACTATTTACAACTGTTCTCCTACTAGTATTCTACAACTATTCCCCAACAACTATTGTAAACTGTTCTCCTACTTGTATTCTACAACTATTCTCCTACAACTATTTTACACTTTCTGTATGAAAAAACAACAACACATCAATGCCTGCTTGAACACATAAATCGCCCATGATATATTCGATACTCTATCAAATCTTTTGGTTTTTTTCACTTGGAATACCTCATTTAACTTGCCTTGAACTCTATTTCTTTACTTTAACACAGTTTTGGGGACATACAATTTTAATATTGAATTCATTTTATGTAATGATATTTCATACGTCTATGCTATAATTCAGGCATATGTCTAGTATACGTTTCATTTACGTGGACAACAATCTTAAATTTTTATGACTTTGTAGTCAGTATTACTTTAATTCTGTCATACAGAGACCTAATTAGTATTGATTCCAGAAAAAATGTGTTACAGCATCTTTATCTTAGAATTTTATGGTGACCCTGGACCAATGTTACGAAATGTTTTTGAGTATGAATTCATGGTCAAGTCAAATTCTATGGGGATTAGTTGAGCATGAGATGATTCTCAAAACGTTTAGTAATCTCGGGGCCTGGTATAGAATTGAATACTAAATATACATCCTCTATAGCTGAGAGTTTTTGGTGGTGTGTGAATTGCATGGTTTAACTGTTTATTCTTATTTTTATGTAGTACTTGTCAAATATGTTATTGATGCAATTCCTTTCATTTTTTTTAGATTTTGTTATTACATTAATGAAAATTCAAGTTTAAATTATAAAAAATAAAATCTTAAACAATTTGAAAAGAAATGCTGCAAAACATATTCGTCAAGTACTAATTTATGTCTACTTAATGCAATATTGGGCATGTTCCTGGTGAAGTTTTGTAGATAAATTAATTATGTAAAAATGTTGCATTCTTTTTATGAATATATATATATATATATATGGACAGTATATCTAAATGCATGTAATTTATTAGCCACTGTTGAGAACTGGGCCTGTTATAAAGAATGGCATGGCACACGGGAGTATGGGAAGTGTAGAGACTATGTGTTATGCAAAGGGAGATAATCACTGTATGTACATAGTGAGTTGATGCAGGGAATTCGGTGCTTTCAGTGTGTTGTTGATGCCAATATTTATTGCAGATTAATTGGAAGATGCTGGCTTGCCATATTCAGAGTAACTTGGATATTTGATGACACAAATCTGTGTGCAGTTCTAGAATGTTTACTTGTAACCATGCTGTAGCAATCAAAATTATTTGTGCATTAAGATAAATTATTATTTAAATATTGGACACTACACTGTATAATGCACTGTATCAGAACTTTTGGCAACTGCAAGTTATATTCTATTATGTTGAGATATGCGTGTTGGGCTGCTGGAGAATGGAATTCAATACCAACATTGCTATTTTCATTAAAATGCATTTCTATAAATGTTATGCTATTGTGCTGATTAATTTATAGTTTTTGTGACCAGAGAACTTTTGATTCCTTTGATCAATTTATATGTATCAGTTTCCTCCATATACACTCTGGCACTGTAATGATGCCATTCGTTGACAAAGTATTCACAACTGATAGAATTGTATTCTATCTGGAACCACCAAAGCATAGTGTTACCATCCTCTGAAACACATGGCCACTGTCTACTTCATCAAATGTGTTAACTAGGCAGTGGTCGTGGTGTCGGAGGTCGGGGAGATACATGTATACATATTCTGAAATTATCTTTTAGTTGGACGTTTTTAATTAATACAGAACATTGTCCAACGTATTTTGATATGCTTGCCATACTCTACATTGAGTTATTCTGCGAGTTGTACGTACTATAATATGAATTAAATGTGATTTGTTTTGGAGTATTTATCGTATACATGTACGTATACAATAGACTGAGTATTGCTTTTGAGATAGAATGAAGTATTGCTTATAAGATGCTAGTAGAATGAAGTATTGCTTATGAAATGGGATGAAGTATTGGTTATGAGATAGAAAGAAACATTGCTTATGAGATAGAATCGAGTATTGCTTCGATAGAAAAGGAGTACTGCTTATGAACTGGATATATTCCCTTGACCCTTGATAAGATAATACAATTCAGGTACCTGTGTTTATCTGAAATATGTTTGCAAATTTGTATTAAAATGTTGTTTAGTCTTGGACAAACTAGTGCTATTTATATACTTGTATACATGTACAAATGCTTAACATTTTAATGCTGAAGAGTACGTGTGTCTGTCGGATTGTATGTTCCCCGTGGTAAGCCACGTGGTACAGGTCCGACTTCCTGGAGGTCAGGAAGCATTATGGTGAAGCTTGGAATACATGTACAGTTCATTACACTGCATAGATCAGATTTGTTAAACACTTGAGCCTGCTTTCAGAGTCTCCTTATCCATCAACTCGATGAAGTTTAATCATGTCTAGATGAGCATGGTCACAGATAATGAACATGCCTTCAAGTATTCTAGTGGGCTACAGAATCTTTGCTTTATTTTACAATTTACACTGCCGTGCATGTGTGTGCATATTGATTAAGTTGGTTTTAGTTTGTGCATTGGTATCGGCTACGTCTGTATCACATCCGGTAACAAGATTGCTAACACCTCATGATGAGGTTGATGAGAGAAATGGATAGGAATTTTATGTGGAATGTGTTTATGCACATGTTATGTATATAAACAATTATCTCACACACGTGTGTATATACTAGAGTTTACATTCATCTATTAACAACCACACTGTCACCAAGTCAAGTTTGTGAACCAGTCAGAAAGGTAGTTCGGGGTTAATGGAAGTCGGATCGTGGCAGCCGGATACCCGGACTTGATAAATCACATGCATGTACATAACTTTTTATCTGTTTTTAGTATGAGGTTTGGAATCTGCTAATCTGTTTGTTTTTTTATGGGCATGTGCTTTGTGTGTTTAATCAGTGATGAAAGATCATCTTTCTCTTGTCTCTGCTTTACTAATGAATGGTAATTAATGAGATTGTCTGGACAATCGAGTATGTGTCGGAAACGATGTCAGAACTCGATGGTAGCCTCGGCCATAGGTAATGGAAATTGTTTTAGTATTTCAAGTTGAACTTCTCTCTCTTTTAGCTAGACCATATGGAACACATGTAGCAAATGCAGTGAATGTGTTGTGTCTGGCCTTGTAGAGCTCGTATGTTAATGGTTAGATATGCTTTTTAAAGACTTTCCTGGAATCACTCTCTTAACATTGTCAGATGGTCTGTTTCACGTGGGTTTCTACTTCCGTAAACAAGGTAGATGGAATAGCTCCGTTTTAAAGGACCAGAACCAGGTTCATATTAGTTCCAGGGACCACACCAATATTAAAATTGGCTTATGCTTAAGAGTAAACGTCAGAAGGAAGCAGTTGTAGGACTGATCCAAAGTGGATATTAGAATATCAGGTGTGATCTAGCCAGTGTCCAGATGGTTCGACCGCGGTGATCTCTCCTCATAGGCAGTTAAATATCGTAGATCATCTCAGGCTACTATGGAACACAGCGGAGGGATTTCGTAAATCTATTAATCTCTGAAACCCCTAATTTTCCATCACTGATCAATGTTATCTCGTGTATTCTTAGCGATAATATAGCAAGTTTGTTGGAATGTCATAAATGAAAATGTTTTAAATAATAATATTTATCTGTATTCATTCCCTCTACTAAAGTCCAAGGTAGTTGAAACGAACCAAGATTTGGTTAAATGGGTAATTGCCGTACATTATGTTGAGGGCTTAGTGGTAATGCACTGGGTTCCTGACGAAGGTAGTTATCCTGGTCATGTGATAGGCTCCTCGTACATGTAGCTATAGCAATCAATCACTCCGAGGTTGCGGTGTGTAGGAGTATATTCCAATACAAGTAATTCAAGTATTACACACCTATATGGTGTCGAGTTATTGCTTCGTGTATTGCTGCTTGTTATTTTTAAGACTCTTACTTTTCGAACTATTTATTGTCCATATGTATTTACCAAGCATTGCCTGCAACGAGTGGCAATTTTATGCTTGCATTTAACTTTGAATGTGTACAAATGTGTATATATATATATAATTATATGAATATTCATTTATCCAATAAAATATTTTCATCACAAGTTTCTGTGGATACTGACCATGCTGTCGATCATGGAAACGCACAATTATGGCCTTGTTCTATTGTTATCGGTGGATTTCACGTATATCCTCAGAATCGGTACTGATCTCCATACCCTGTGATTCCTCTGGCACCCTGAACGCACCCATGTCAACAGTACCCGTGGAAGGACTGCCTATATGTCGTGTGAATGAATGATTCTTCGAGTTCCACATGGGCGGGTGGTAGCGCAGTGGTAGAACAGTTGGACTTCGGATCCAAAGGTTCCAGGTTCAAATCCCGCCCCGGGGG
>JAUTBT010069612.1:0-13830 GCA_032361225.1 Lepetodrilus schrolli
TAAAAACAGCTCATAGATTCAGTAATTTATCTTTCAAATTTAAATTGCTGTGATGGATTCTACTGCTGAGTTTGCGAGTCAAGTATTGTCATGAGCAATTTTCACTGAGTACGATGTCCATGCTCAACGTGAGCACGTACTCTGACTCAAAAGTTTCGTAATCTCCAACTTCCGAGTTGAGTATCGATTTGAGCATAAAAGGCGAGTTGAGCTTGAAAACGTACTCAAAAAGGTTTCGTAATCTCAGGGCCTGGTCGGCTCGGAATCAGTATACTGTGTCTGAGTTGGGTATCCATGATCTATCTGTGGCATGATATTCCAGTGAGCTAGCACTATAAAAACTGGCATGCAAGCCATGATATGAGTGAAATAATCTTGAAAAAGGGTGCGTTAAGCCTCAAATCAACAACAACACTATCCGCAGTGGTATTTACAACAGATGCAGTGAAAGACAGACTAGCAGCTTGAAAAGACTTGACGGCACTGTAAGATGTGATTGAACTTCTGAGATTACGAACCATTTGAGTCCGATTTCATGCTCAAGTTCAAATATTATTTTGGGATTTGTGAACAAAACTAATGAGTTGAGCATGACATATGTTTCGTAATCTCGCGGCCAGATTTCAATTAAGATTTAAATGGAATAGTTCTGAGAGCTACAGGAAGGCCATATCAATGGATCACGTGACCTAGCAGTGTATTGGTTTTACAGGAAAGGTAGCCAATGAGGAAGCTTTGGTATCAGCCCAGGGAACGCAATGAGACAACGTATGGCTTTAAAACTTGTAAGTAATTATTACCGGGTCCAGCATTTTTAGTATGGACATAAAACGTGAGCTCTTCCCCAACAGTCCCAGATCGCAGTCCATCTCCGGTCACCCTGACCTTTGACACGTCTCCTTTCGGTGTCGAGGTGACCTTGTATGGACATCCGGGTAACAGGTCGTCTGACCAATAGACGTAGAGGAGGAATCCACCTTGCAAAAGGAAAGGGAACACTTGATGGGCGTTATCGAGAATTCATCAGCAACACTATTATTGTTGAGGTTATTATTGTTGTTAATATTATTACTGTTATTATTATCATTCGTAGTAGTAGTAGTGGTGGTAGTAGTAGTAGTAGTGGTAGTGGTAGTAGTAGTAGTAGTGGTAGTAGTAGTAGTAGTAGTAGTAGTAGTAGTAGTGGTAGTGGTAGTGGTAGTGGTGGTGGTGGTGGTAGTGGTAGTAGTAGTAGTAGTAGAAGTAGTGGTAGTAGTAGTAGTAGTAGTGGTAGTGGTAGTAGTAGTAGTAGTGGTAGTGGTGGTGGTAGTGGTAGTAGTAGTAGTAGTAGTGGTAGTAGTAGTAGTAGTAGTGGTAGTGGTAGTGGTAGTAGTAGTAGTAGTAGTGGTAGTAGTAGTGGTAGTAGTAGTAGTGGTAGTAGTAGTAGTAGTAGTAGAAGTGGTAGTGGTAGTAGTAGTAGTGGTAGTAGTAGTAGTGGTGGTAGTAGTGGTAGTAGTAGTATTAGTGGTATTAGTAGTAGTAGTGGTAGTAGTAGTAGTGGTAGTGGTAGTGGTAGTAGTAGTAGTAGTAGTAGTAGTAGTAGTAGTGGTGGTAGTAGTAGTAGTAGTAGTAGTAGTAGTATTAGTGGTAGTAGTAGTAGTAGTAGTGGTAGTAGTAATAGTGGTGGTAGTAGTAGTAGTGGTAGTAGTAGTAGTATTAGTGGTAGTAGTAGTAGTAGTAGTGGTAGTAGTATTAGTGGCAGTATTAGTAGTAGTGGTAGTAGTAGTAGTGGTAGTAGTAGTAGTAGTGGTGGTAGTAGTAGTAGTGGTAGTAGTAGTAGTGGCAGTATTAGTAGTAGTGGTAGTAGTAGTAGTGGTAGTAGTAGTAGTAGTGGTGGTAGTAGTAGTAGTAGTGGTAGTAGTAGTAGTAGTAGTAGTAGTAGTAGTAGTAGTCGTAGTCGTAGTTATAGTATTACATTATTAGTATTATTATTATTATTGTCAGAATCATTTCGCATTGGTAGTTACCTGGTGTGGGCGAGGTATAGGAACACTTATAGCGGTCGTACTTCAACGGACGTATGTCTACGGGAATCTGATTGTGTACTCCGTTCATACGTACCCTGCAAATCCCTGGAATGTACATCAATCTCATTGTGAATAAAACATTAAATACAGTGTGTTCTACACCGGATACTTCTACAAACAATGATCGTCCACAGAGCGCTCTTTCATAAAGCTCGCGTATCCACTATAAAGGCCATTATAGATTAGGCGATTTTTATCGCCGCAACAATGTTTCCATAAGTTGAGGCAACGTTTCGTCTCCGCAACACTTTGCTATACATTACATGAGACCGTGTACGGAAAAGAACATGTTCCTATGCAAGGCGATCTCAATTTCTTCGTCGCAACACATGGGAGACACGCGATTCTTCACTATAAACTAGCCAACAAATGTTGCATCACAGTCTTACTTAGTGATCGGTGAGTAAGATTGATAGTCCGAGAGCCAGATTATGTAGCAAAATGGTCACGCATGGTCAGATTTTGGTGCAGCATCCGGATTTTCAAGCAGTATTAATATGTGCATCATAAAATATCAAGTAAACTGAGGGTTAGAGCCGCTTTCAAAATTGTTTCTCTTATATCACTGGTTACGGTGACGGTTTGTCAGTTTAGGGCAGAAGAAACTTTATTTAACGTCGCATATGGGTTCCAAACCAATGTTATTGCTTCATATGTCAATTCGATTAAACAGTATATCGTATCATATTCCACACATTTCACGGTCAACCAATCATATTACGATTCCCATAGAAAGGACTGTGGCCTTACCTGGTCCCGCCTTCTTTCCGTCCACCATGAACTCTGTTGGGATTGTAGCTTTGCTTGACTCCGCCCCTCGACCAACCAAAACAACTTTCGTAGCGTCAACCGGAAGTACAGGGCCAGGACAGTAGGCCAACAGGGGAGACCACTCTAATGCAACGCCCGACCAGTAAATGTGAATGTAGTGATCACCTGGCAATAGCAGAAAAATACGATCGAAAACAAATATAATATATCGTTCAGGATAAATGTTTATCTCAAACGATGATTGTGTATATACAAGGGTTTTAGTTTGCTATAATCACCGGAGAAGCTCAATGTATATAGGTTAATTATCATACTATCCAATGGAATCGAATACGCTAGTCTTCTTGGTTTAGTAGTCTACCTTCCTGCTGAGCTGTGAAGGACAGCGTGGCCGTGTCGTTGTTCTGGTTGACGTGGACTGGCAGCTTTCCACTGGGACTGAGTATCTCAGATGTTATCATTCCTGAAGACATCAAACCATAATGAAGACATTAATAACATTAATGTAATTCCTGAATACATCAACAAATGTAATTCCTGAAGGCATCAACAATAATAATGTAATTCCTGAAGACATCAACAAATAATTTCACGGATTTTTCGGTGACGATTTTGGCTCGGGCGATCGAAAATTTAAATAAATATAATTTGATATTTTGGCAAGTAGGTCAGGTCTAATATATAAACAATAATAATTCGAGATGAATGGTCGGTTGACATAAAATAAATAGAATTGATCAATATAATTGCCAGTAATTGTTATATAAACACTTGTACACATAAATTGTTCAGATTTGAATGCACAATTATTTTCAAAGTACTGCTAGTCAGTAATAGTAATTGCTATACATTAGACTTTTGTTATATATACATGTTTATATCTACCAGTAACCAATGAAATTTGTTTCTACTTTGTGTCATCCCTTGCCTGCAAGTCTTTGTTCATGTTCAATGTTGGTGTATACGACTTGTGCCTTCACCATTTATTATTTTAATTTTCTAAAGACCAATACACTGCCGGGGGAATATAAATGGAAAAAATATCGGGTTACGGATCCGTAAACCAGATAATCAAATAACTATGGCTTTACGTATATTTATATTGAAAGTCTTATATTAAAGGGAGATAACACAGGCACACACCTGGTCCTGCATTACTGATATCGAAGTCCAAAGAATTGGCCAAGCCGTGGTCGAGAGCTATTCGGTCTTGTTCGTCCTTCATATCCGTCAGGTCACTCATCATGCTGACGGCTGAGCGGTCCGTGAAACCCGGATGATATGGACTACCTAAATAGCGCGGGAGAATAGACGCATATCATGTCAATTCTAGTTTTGACACGTTCAAATGCAATCGCGAGCATTCATGCATAATACGTCACAAAATTGTATTTGATCATGTGATATTTGACACATTGAAATTAGAACGTGCACGTGAATAAATATGTTCATGAATATGTGTTCCCATAGAATCCATAACGAAAGTAGAACCTCAAAACGAAACTAGAAGTAAACAAAATAATTGTTATTTGGCTTAAGACGTCCTGACTGGTTATATCTGGAAAAATATTTCCATGAAAAGACAGACGAATAAACATACAAATAAAACTTCATTTATTTAGCGTTTAATTTATGAATGTCCTAGACTAACCTGCAACGTGTCTGTCGTTCCACTTGACTAAGATCGTGTATTGTCCTGGGAGGTGAGGAATGTATTTGTACTCAGTTCTTCCTGACCTCATTTCCGTTGTTTGGTACTCGATTTCGTGACCGCCCGGAGCTGTCAATCATACGCAAACGCACGTGTAAACATACATGTACGTTTACAATATATTACAGGATAGATAGCAGTTCTTGTCGATGACGTCAGAGACAATTTCATAGTTTTAAAAATCATTTGCCGCCAAAGTCTTTGATAAGGACTGGTAAAGTATATTATGTAATCGTGTGTTACACATGGGAAGCTGCTACAAGTATATGGTACCAATGGGGCCTTATGCCTCTTTATCTACGGTAAAACATTCCTGTTCTGGCGCGTTGGTAGGTATCCGTCTTCGGAACAATGATAGCGCCGCACAGTAAAAAAAACGTGTTGAGGGAAGAATTCAACGGAGGCATCCGCAGGCACGACTTCCACGGGTGAAGAGGTGTAAATCTACTAATATTTAGTAGCTCTGTGTCTCACCGAGAATGCTTACGGACACGGTCCCCGCCGGTCCAGTTGTCTTGACCACAAAGGTCATCTCCTCTGATCTGACCCCTCCTGTCAGCCCGTTCCCCGAGACTGTCATTGAGCTGGGGTCACACACCTCAAGGTAGAATGGTGACCCTAGAGCAGGAATAATTATATAACATCAGTTTATTCTTACTTAATATTGTGTAAAGGGTTTAGAGCCGCTTTCAAGATTATTTCACTTATATCACGACTTGTCAGTTTAGGGCATGAGGAATCCCGCAACATCCGTAGCACTGAATGTTGCAGTAAACCTGACAAGACCAAGGATGGTACTGACAAGACCAAGGATGATAACTGCATTGACATGGTACAGACGACGCATCCTATCATGATCGTGACAAACATAATATAAGAGCTTTGTACACCGTACTTTGAGTCGTATCATAACCGTAGTTCACACTCTGAAGGCTACCCTTAACTCAATGTTGGATCAATTTTAGTTTGTGGAAGGTTGTCAGATGAATAGACAAGTAAAACAATATGTTTACTCGCATGGGTGACATTATTGTATGACCTTTGATTTGTTTGTTCATCAGCTTCACACGGACAGCGTGTTTGCCTGTCTCTCGTGGTGTAAATCTGACTTCCTTGACCTCTGCGAGGTCAACTATCCTCATGTTGTGGATTACGTCCGCCTTTGGGCCAGTCACTTCCGCTGCGATTTCGTCACTTCCGGCTTCCTTCCAATTTACTAGAAAATTTGGAGATTTTATTTTTTTTGGTATGAAATGGTTTCTAATTTATTTTTAGACGATAACTTGTCAGCATAGTTAATTCATGGCATTTACCGTGATTAATTTGACATCGACAGTTATTAAAATTCCTCAGTGATTAAAAAAAAATTACAGTAAGTCTGACGAATCGCTGTTCGCAGTGTCCACTGATCTTAAATTACCCTACCGGTGAAAACCGTCTCCTCTCCCACAATTCCCTGCACAGGGCCGGAAATCCAAGCTTTTTCGGAGTCGAATGTTGTGACGGTGATGGGACTTCCTGTTAGTTCCTGTCCTTCTAGCCACGTCGACACTCGCCACGTACCTTCCGGGAAATACGTTAGTATGTTATTATTATTATATATTTTTTAATTGGGGTTTAGAGCCGCTTTCAAGATTCTTTCACTTATATCACGGCTTGTCAGTTTCGAGCAGGAGGAAACCCATAACATCCGTAGCGCTGAATATCGCAGGAAACCTGCGAGCACCGGCTGGTACTGACATATTAAGGATGATAACTGCATTGCTACGGTACAGACAGTGCATCCTATCATGATCACGTCAGAAAGGTAACTTTCATTGATGCCGAACATTGATGCCGGGCTCCCGGAACGGGATTTAAACCCGGAGCCTTTGCCTCCTGTCCAAAAGTTCTACCGTTCTGCTAGTAATTTTTAAATGTTAGGCTTACGTTTACAGAATTTTAGTATATACTGAAGGCTGACATCTTAATGTGTAAATATACGATTGGAATTATGTTAAGCCATACAGTCCTATAAATATACTCCGACACAAGATGATGTGCGCGCATACACACGATGCTTCCTGTTACCTGTTCTTCCAGGATGAAATGACCCGATGACCTTTCTGCCGTCCTTGACACAACCTATTGACCTACTTTCCCCTGTTGGGCTAGTCAGCTCCATGGTGCATTCCCCAATATCTACACCATTGATGTCCACCTGGTTAAAATTAATTATCAGAACAACAAATAGTTATCAGTTAACCATACAGATACAGACCTGCGCATTCAAGAGAGATAGAGAGAGAGAGAGAGAGAGAGAGAGAGAGAGAGAGAGAGAGAGAGAGAGAGAGAGAGAGAAACTGCATGTTATATATTATTATTCATGATACAAACTTCATAAAATTATTGGTGATGACCAACATACCTCGACTTTAAATACGTCTCCCAGTTTGCACGTGCCCGATGACGTCAGTAGTTTAACCCTTGAAGCGTCAGGTGTCGACGTGAAGATCAATGGACTTCCTTGTATCTCCTTCCCGTCGTAAAACACGTGGATCTAGATGAAGGTCGAACGACCTCAAATTATTAGTCTGCTCTGCACGAAATACGATTGTATCGTATTTTGGGAGTACATGTAGATTAGGCCCTACGCTATTGTCTTACATAATAGGCCATTGCGTAGACGCCATTAACGCTTGGACGTTCGGTACGACTCGTTCGTGCACTGCAGTACTGTTAAAATCTCATTCAACTAGCCATACTTGTTAAATGTTTTATTCAAGGCATGACACGTTTGGACTACGGAGACAAATGTTCGGGAGCCCGCCATCAATAGTTCGCGAAAGTTACCTTTCTGACACGATCATGATAGGATGCGCTGTCTGTACCGTGGCAATGTAGTTGTCATCCTTGGTCAGTACCAGCCGTTGTTCACAGTTTTACTGCAACATTCAGCGCTACGGGTGTTGCGGGTTTTCTCCTGCCCGAAACTGACAAGCCGTGATATGAGTGAAATAATTTTGAAAGCGGCTCTAAACCCAAATACAAAAGCAAACAAAAAAAGTGTTAGTAATAATTGACTGAGATCGAAATATTTATTTTAAATTAGTTACCTTATGCTCGCCTGTTTCTGTGGGTGTGAATGTACAAAGCACAGAGCTGTCTGTCCACTTCATTTCACAGCGAGGATGAGAGGAGGATCCCAGGATGTCGACTCTAGTCTTGTCTTTTGAAACATCGCCGTCGACAATATCTACTGAGAAAGATCCCTGAAACGTGAAAGCATAACATATTGGACGTCATCATGCAGTTGTCTCAATTATAACCATCTTAATTCAAATAGTTATTCTCTCTCTTTCTTTCTCTCTCTCTCTCTCTCTCTCTCTCTGTCTCTCTCTCTGTCTCTCTCTCCTCTCTCTATATCTCTCTCTTCTCTCTCTCTATTCTCTCTCTATCTCTCTCTCTCTCTCTCTCTCCCACACACACACACACACACACACCCAAAGTTACTTCCACCGTTTATCAGTTCCCGCAGTGAATTGAAGGACCTTTATATCGAGTTATCTGTTCTAACATACGGAATATAACAATATAGGCAAATTTTCAAAGGCGTAAACAGTCATAGTAAGTTAATATACGTCGTATCCTTACCATTGTTCCTTCCTTGATCTTTGACAAGCTGCAGTTCAAGACCAGCTTCTCGGCCTTGGCTTTCCTAGGAGAAACCTTCTGGAACTTGCTAATGTATGCCATGACGGCCAACTGGTCTACGGTACCTTCGGACAATTCCGCTGCAGTCAGGAGGGGTTCGATTCCGAGGTCCTTATTGGCGGCGTCTATGCCTTTTGGTGCATAGGTATCATAATAATAATGTGTACATTAATATTGTACCAAATATGTGGTCTAAAACTTGCTCATAGAGCTATATTATATTAAGGTGTATGAGTATAGCCTTTTATTCTGAACTACATTTTATAGTTCTGACAAATTTATTTATACCAACTGAAGATTGCCGTATTTACCACCTGGCGTACGTGCCACCTGGCTTGATATTACGAACCTTTTGGGGAACGATTTTATGTTAACTTAAATTTTGCATTGGGATTTGTGCACTGAATTATACTCAAAAAGTGTTTGTAACCTCGGAACCTGATGGCGTCTATGGATCTATGGATGTACTTATACCCTCTCCATGCTGGAGGCAACCGGAGATGCCCTAAAGAGCAGTGCCTGTGCCTAATCCAGCAGGGAGAGGGTTAAGTCGACCTCGAAACATGAAGTCATGTATTTATCTCTCCATGCTGTAGGCAAAAAGAGATGCCCTAAAGAGCAATGCCTGTGTGTAATCCAGCAGGGAAAGGGTTAATCATAGTGGCCTCTACAAATTTAGAACACCCGATTACTAAAAAAAATCATTTGAGGTTAATGTTCTATTTAAAGATGATGATCTTAGGTTGGAATTCTAAATACCATCTTAGGTTGGGATTCTAAAGACCATCTTAGGTTGGGATGTGTTGAGTGTATATGATGAGCCCTTCACTCTTGCTCAAGTTGATAAAAATAAAAATAAAAAATATATAGAAATCTTCAATACACACTATTACACAATCAATACCCCGAGATTTGTCTGGTGTTCCCATCTAACTATATGGAATTAATGAAGATAACCATACCCATATCAAAAAGTAGCTTATGGTGATCATGGAACTGGACAGAACTCGACAGGGTGCATACACACGTCCATCCATAGTATTACACATTCTACGATGGTGACTGTAGCATGTGTTTAATACATCTGCTTGCCCAATCCCGTGTGAAATCATATAATCTTACCTTTTTGACAATTCCCCAGATAGTCGTTACGGTCTAAGTTCGGCCATCCGGGTATCTGTCCACCCAGAGACTGGACAATAGCGCACAGGTAGTACCCGTCATTCCAGTCCGTCTACAACATACAGGAAGACATCGCTATGTTGTTTAGAAGCCATTGTGTAACAGGAGTAGCGTTATCTCGAATGACGCTAACGTATGTCTTTGTAAAAACGGCCATCCTAGATATTTATTTGCAAGATCGGAACATTTTGTTTTGTGTTTTTTTACATCTCTCTCAACATATTGGACGTCATCATGCAGTTGTCTCAATTATAACCATCTTAATTCAAATAGTTATTCTCTCTCTCTCTCTCTCTCTCTCTCTCTCTCACACACACACACACCCAAAGTTACTTCCACCGTTTATCAGTTCCCGCGGTGAATTGAAGGACCTTTAGTAGTAGTAGTAGTAGTAGTAGTAGTAGTAGTAGTAGTAGTACCATCATCATCATCATTAGTAGTATAATTGTTATTATTGAAGTTGTTGGCGGTTCTTGGGATTGGAACCGAAAGACGTATGTCTACGAGTTTGGTATGGAATAACGACGTCAATGGCTATTTATACACACCTAAAATTTAGTCAACTATGTTTACACACTGTATAAATATATACGTATGCTAGCTAGGTCCCCAGTCCACAACCCACAATCCCCTCCCCCGATAGCATACGATAGTGTGGAAGTCCATATATTTAAGATCGTGTTCTCATCGTAAGCATTTACATGTATGTATATATCCTTGCTCCCACTCCCCTAATCACAAATCTGGGATTGTGAATGGTGAACTTTGGCGTGTGCACTCTTTCCATTAAGTAGCAGGCTCATAGATTGCCACGGTGGTCGCGATGGTGTCCGTCGATATAGCTGAATTAATATTTGTCCCAAATCGTTATCAGTGACATGTGCAAATATCATGTTTATACAGTGTGAGGAATTATGTAGTGCATAGTTCCGAATTCCACTTATTGGGCTATATGTTGTATGTAACCATGCATACTGAGTGAGACATTCACAACGAAACTGAGATATTCAGACACTGACTGAAACATAGACTGAGACATTAACTGAAACATTAACTGGAAAAGATATTAACTGAGACAGTAACTGAAACATTGACTGAAATTATTCATTGAGATATTAACTGAGACTGAATGATATATTAACTGCAGTGTGGAAATTACATTTATTGTTTATGTTGGTTGGTTGATTTGGGGTTTTAAGGCCACTTTCAAGATTTTTCACTCACATCATGGCTTGCATGCATATGTACTGCTTGTACTAGTCTGGATTTCCACCAGTTTTTATAGTGCTAGCTCACTTGGAATATCACAAACCGCAGATAGAACATGGATAGCCCACTCAGACACAGTATACCGACTCTGAGCCGACCAGTCCTTGCTTTACCCCTTTAATGCCGAGCGCCAAGCAAGGGAACAACCAGTACCATGTTTTAACGTCTTTTGGCATGACGCGACCTTCCGAACTCCAGGCCGACACTCTAACCATTACGCCACGGAGACGGCCCATGGTGATAGATACAAGATAGTAAATACATTCTGAGAAAAACCAGACAAGAATTATTTAATGTTGTTTAACATTTTCATGTTTACTAAGGTAGTAACAATCAGATGAATATCATGTATATAGTTGACCTTTAATGAAAGTACTGAAACTAGTGAAAGCATTAATATTTTGCATCTGACAATTGCATATAAAAGCATTCATCATGTTCATGGACTGTCCACTGAAATTTGGATTAAAGTTTATCTTCAATTATAGGTTTAGTCTTATTTTAATAGCTAATAATATATAGAGCTACAAATATGATTCCATAATAAATGATTTCATGATGTCATCACGCAGTCTTAACCCACACCAACTACTGCAAGTGAGTAAATGGATGAATATATCACCTTCATAATTTTGTAACATACGTATGAACTGTATTTTAAATTCAAATAACTTCAGAGGCAATATTACAGAAAACTTAATTTTTCACATGTGTTCAATGTAATTTTAAAAAAAATTATTTGCTATATTTGTTTCCTACTTTCTTGCCATGTGCATTTTGATAGCATAAGTACAAGTGTACCAAATAGAGTGTATGACTGTCATATCGTTAAAGAGAAGCCTAAAGTGTTTTAACATGTTCAGTGATAGAACTAGACACTCGCCCTGCAGCCAGATCCATTTCTCCTAATGTTAAAGGTATCCTATGGGCTAGAAGAAATTTCATGTTTTGTTATTTATATCATTATTGGGGCGAGTACGTTTTAAAGTAAAGTTCCATCCCTGGTGTTTAATTTAATTTTTAACATGTAAAATTGGCTATTAGAGTAAAGGCCCCGTTCATCGGTCACTCGAGTTCTATGTACCGTTGTAGTTGATGGGTACAAATTCGACTCGTTTGGTAAACTGGTTTCGGTTAAGGTATACTTTCTAGAGTGAATACAATTCATTGGTTAATTTTATAGGCACCAGAATTATTAACCAATCGGGTTTAAAGACTGGCTGCATGAATCCTAGTGATTTGTTCAGCTGCCCCAATGTAGTTGGTCGCGTATCCCTAAATATTGGTCGGGCTAAATGTTAGTTTCAGTGGAATCAACACCTTGTTTGCAGGCCAAATAACTGGTGGAAGAATTAACATTAACATTCAGTCGATGTATTCGCCCCCATTTCCAAAACGTCGTCATATTAAGATCCGTACATTGACTGATAACGAATGAACTCACACTATTTTGAACTGAACGACACTGACATTTTCCCACAATAGTTAACGTGTTTTGTAAATCTGTCATAAATATTATATTTATTTGTTTATTACGTTAATCGCTATATTTGTTTTATTAGAAAATATTGTATTGATTTTAAATAAACACTAGCATTGGCATTATAATCACAGATGGATGACGTCTATGTCAAATATTTGTCAATAGATTGTGCAGGGCCACGTGACCGATATGCGAGGGGACAGGGTCTGAATACGACCTCAATCATCGACCTCAATCATCGGTCACTACGGTATTTTCCTTATTTCTCATGTATTTTATTGTTTCTCTACAAGAACTGTTGACATAATGATCACAGCATATACACAGTAAACTAGCAGAGGATGGTACGACAGATTGTAGAAACCAAATCTTGCGTAATCGTAGTACAGGTAAGCGGAGTGACGTCACTATTTTGTCAGCTTGGATCATGGAGTGCGAGTCAGTAAGGCAGTTTTGCGTGATGTCGAACAATGTACATCATCCAACTATATTTCACTAGCCAATGTGAACTGGGTTATCAACTTGGCCCTGTTTATGGCCGGGTAGTGATAATGCTTCGCTATACTCACTTCGTTGAAGTGAGTATAGCGAAGCATTATCACTACCCGGCCATAAACAAGTGAGTATAGCGAAGCATTATCACTACCCGGCCATAAACAGGGCCAAGGTTATCAACCACAGTATGCAAAATTGGTGGGAGAAAGTAAACAAATGAAAATGAAACACGTAGATACCTTGTTTTATTTGGATGTAAACAATACTGCCCGATGATTGAAGGTGACCGATAACATGGTCCTCTACTCTACTTTTAGAAACGTATAATAAATAATTATTAATCATTTTTAAGTCACTATTTATCATGTGTGTGATGAGCTCGAGTCTTTGACATGATCCCATGGATAGCATCATGATATTGTGCGTTAACTTCTAGTTACAATTTTATATAATATTGCAATCATTCATTGTCTAATATTTATAGTAAGAAAGCTCTATTATTAATTTGCCATTTGGGCCTTTAATTTTAATAGATGCACATGACATTTATCTCCGCCGATATTTAATATTTAGACACGTGCTCTGTTTATGGGAATGTTTTGTACCTCTTCAACTGACGCCATTTTATAGGGAAGTTGAGAAAATATGAATAAAACGAATATTTCTGTTCCTCACGTGGGTTCTCCTAGCAGCGAGAGTTTTTGTATTACTTTTTTGTTTTCTAGAGAGTTCGGAAACATAACTGGGCTCTTGTCTTTTACAATTAGCAAGCGCACCGCATGCGATATAGAAACCGGTTTTGAGAGTACCTGGAGTTATTTCCCTTCACTCTTCTATAGTATTTCTTCTATTAATTGCGGTCTCTTATTTAGTGTAATTTGGTTTCTCCCGTTTAAAAAAAAAATAACGTTTGATTCGCAAAATAGAATAGTTTATGAAAGTAATGTATTGCGCATAAACTAAAAAGTTATGCCATGCTTCAAAAAGAAATCTAGAGGCCGAACCATACACCAATGTAATAATAATAATGTGAACATTTATTTTGCGCCAAATCCACATAAGTTGCGTTAAAAGTTCTACAGTACTTGAGCTTTTTGCGACTTGTTTAATTACACTTACACTTTCTTGCATGTATAAGTACTGTACAACCATGTCCAACC
>JAUTBT010069623.1:0-13827 GCA_032361225.1 Lepetodrilus schrolli
CCAGCGGGGTTACCCCTTTGGCTCATTCGGTAGAGCGTTGGACTCACAATCCAGCAACTCGGGTTCGAATCCCAGGAACTGCAGAGGTCCTGTTACAGAAGCTTTAAAGCAGCTCTAAACTCGAATTTAAAAAAAATATGTTTTGAGAATGTGAATATTGTTCCAGGCATTTCTCATTAGAAAGTTACAACCGATACTAGGAAATGCCATCTGCTGACTAGAACCGTTATTGTGAATAAGTGGAACAGTGGACAGGTCAACCGTAGATATACTGACCTGAAATATGTACGTATAGGAAGGAACTCAATAATTATTGTTTCTGGTCCGCTGGTACTGAACTTCAACATTTGGACAGAGCTTTTAATTGGACGACTATGTCACGTAACTCTACAACATTTGAGTAAAATGTTCCTTGATTAAACTGATTTTCATTTTCCGTTAGAGTTATATGAGGAGTACAATAATTTTATCTGTGCATAAAGATATTGTTTGGGCACGTGCGACAATACCTTTTTGCACCGATAAAATTATCTTACGAGCTCCAATTAACTATCTTAAGATTCAGCTAATGCCAGAGTTGTTCACGTGCAAACAGGGTAAACACCCAGGCTTTGAAAATAGTACTTTTATCTGTAACGAATTACTTTTATTGGTGTATAAAAGTACTCCGCGGAACATATCATTGAACGATGAGCCTTTGCTGTGCTCTAAATGGCTGTTACCGAGTTTAATGATAGTGGTGATTAATTAAGGTGATGATTTATTATTGAATTAATGTTGATTAACTTTGATTAAGCATGCTAAATGCTTTTTAAATTTTAAATAGTGTACATAACCAATCAGTCAAATGAATAATCAATATAGTAGTCAAACGCAGGCTAGGTTGCCTGTTCACGATACCCAACTTTCACACGTCGCCACGTCGATATTTACGTGCACTGCACAGGAAACCTTCTGAGCATCTTTAAAAAAAGGATATTGGACACTTTTTGCAATGTATATATGTTGGTGTGAACTACCTCCTCACGCCTACATTATACATATGAATGTATGAGCTCGTGATTCGAGATGTGCGGTGCATGGCATGTCAATGATAGCTCGTCTTAGTTCTATATACAATCGTCAATATATTCAAGCATGTGAATATTATGTTACAGTCCACTTACATGATTGAGAATTGGTCTGGTCACGTTTCGCATCTATTTTATGTTCGATAACGAATTCAACCACTTGGATGCTGTGGACGCTTGGACGCTTCAAGATACTAGGTATCACAAATCCGAGGTAATCTGCGGTGAAGAAATGCAATGTTTCTATAGTTATATATGGTGCTGTACATAGACAGAGGACCTGGTACAGAGGTGTGAGGTACGGTCCCGTCTGTACAGCGTGTAGACAGAGGACCTGGTACAGAGGTGTAAGGTACGGTCCCGTCTGTACAGCGTGTAGACAGAGGACCTGGTTGTGAGGTACGGTCCCGTCTGTACAGCGTGTAGACAGAGGACCTGGTACAGAGGTCTGAGGTACGGTCTCGTCTGAGCTATTGCTTAATTACTTAGCCTTCCTTTATCCCGGTGTAGATGGAGACGATGTTCCACAGGACGCGGAGCTGGTATTGAAACTAGGTATTATAAACAGACGTTGGGATCAAGGAACAGCACGTCGTACTGTTTGGTACAGGTAATCCCAGGTCTTTGAGGTCTGTATTTCATGAAAGGGTCGTACCGGTAGGTAGGCCATATGTATCAATGGTAGGGATATGTCCTGCTTTTTCCAGCTATAGCTAAAGCCAATTTACTACCAGTACAACCCTTTCTGTGTGAAGTCTTGGAGTGGGCGGAAGTATGTATTAGTCTTCCCCTGACCTCCAGCGCATATACGAGAAATTTCGGCTTGTAAAATCCCGTACACCTCGGAAATCACGCTGGTAACGAATTTATCCAAAATCGTAATAGATCTACATATTTTTAAGAAATCTAATTTGCGAATATCCATGCAGAATGTCTTTCTAACGTGCGAATCGAGGGCGGCAGCCATAACGTCAACAGTGATCATGAGGTCACAACTTTTAACTACGACCAAAATGGGGTGTACGAGTTTTTCCAGGACAACTCTCAACCAATCAAATCGCTAGAATCGTCGCATATATTGGACCTTCATGACTGTAGACAGTGGTTTGACCATGGTTTGCCAACTGTATTAAAATTACTAAGCCATCTTGAACGACGTCCGTGTATTATTTCTAGAATTGTATGGACACCTTTGGATTTTGCGTGTTTTTCTAAATATTAAAAATTATTTTCTTTGGTAGCTTTGCGCTTCAATATTTGAGTATGCGTGTTGAATAGCAAATATGATATTTCCCAAATGACACTCAATGTTTACAATATTTCCGGTTCGTTCAGCACTCGTCCAGGTCATAATATATCATCTTATTGATCTACAATTAGCATACTATGGATCTACAATTAGCACAATATGGACGTACATATTTGTCTTCAATGTGTAGACGAACCTTGCCCTTCCACAATGCAGACTTAGTAAACATTATCAATGACATCTCGAATCAAACTCTAGCTAGTTTTATACCTCAACAGGCCCCGTTGCTCAGAACAATTGTAACTACAATTGATTGTAAGTGAAATTTCAGGGGTTTCACCAACCACTTTTATCGCTACAATAGTTTTAGCTAATCATGTTCTCAAGAATTATAACAATTGACTTACACTTGCAGCGGATCCATAATATTTGAGTTACGATCAATTGTAGCTACAGCTGTTCTGAGCAACGCCAACGGCGCCAAGTTATCCATAAGAAGATAACAAAAGATTGTATTAGTTTCCAGCTTGATATCCGGGATGTACGGGTTTTTACATGCCGAAATGTCTTGTATAGCCCGAGACCGAAGGATTGCCCCGGAAATCACGCTGGTAACGAATGTATCCAAAATCGTAATAGCTCTACATACTTTTAAGAAAGCGAACTTGCGAATATTCCTAGAAAATGTCTTTCCAACGTACGAGTCGAGGGCAGCCGTCATGACGTCACAGTGATCATGAGGTCAGAACTTTTAACTTCGGCCAAACTGGGATGTACGAGTTTTTCCAGGACACCTATCACCCAATCAAATAGCTAGAATCGTCACATATTTTGGATAATAGTTAATACCGAACGTTATTCAAGTTTTACAAGAAGTTTATACTGGTTATCAAGCAAAGTCACCTATCGGAGGAATTTTACCTACCATACAGCGGTGAACAAATATTTGGAGGTACAAATGTGATGTTATGTATGTACTTTGCATTTATAACCAAGATCTAGTCCAACTAGCATCTGTGACAAATCCGGTACTTGGCAACATATTGAAAGCAAAGTTATATAAGCTACACATTATGAGATGTGTCTCTTCACAGCACATTAAATTACATTATTATATCAGTTTATTATCATATATATTCGTATAGTGTGTATTTATGGACTTGTTTTCAATAAATTGCCAAGCAACGGATTTATTAAGATACATGTAGGTAATGGATTTGTTTTCATGTATTTTTCATGTCATTGATGTGGTAGTGATGTTTTAATGATAACCTTCTACGTAAGAAATGACTAATGGATATTCTTCTGGTAGTAGTATATAATCAACAAAATAAATTAAGGGCCAGAAGATCTTTTTGTGGGAAGATTTCCACCAAATTTCGGAACTCGACTTGAGGAATTGATGCCATTCTTCTTCAAATGTGTCTGCAAGTCCTTGAAGAGTATATGGAGCCTATAGACATCTGGAATTTCTTGTTGTTAAACCATATGTATATGTTCGAAAATGATACTGGCCCTTAATTTAATTTAGTTGAGCATATTATAATACAGGCTGTGGAAGATACCAACCAATTCAACCATACCATTAAGAACAGCTCCAGGAAATCATTCACCAGATGAAGGATAATGGTGGTGGAATTTTATTTTTTAAAGAATCAACAGTGTACACTCAATTCGTGGGGCTTCTTCAGTTCAATCTTGTTTCTTTACTCCTGACCAAATACCTGTCCTTCCCGTCACCATCTTTGTCCTCGCCTATGGAGAAAGCACGATCAATGTCAATGATGCAGAAGGTAAGTATGTTATTATGCTATCATAAATGTCCAATACCGCTACTATTATTATAGGGGAAATACCAATTCACTTAATACGGCATTTGTTTTTAAGTCGAGCTCCGTAATTGGCACTGTCATTAAATTGAGAAATTCCACCGGCTGTTGGATACAGCAATTTTCCACCTGTACGAATGTAATGTAGACTCCTAACCTCAATTAAATTTTTAATGTAGATTATATAATTATCTAAAAATAATAGTGTGTTCGTCGTTTTTATATACTAGTAGATGAGGAAAGCATTTATATTCTATCACCTTAGTAAAGTTAAATTCACATCCTTCAATAGTTATATCTGTATCATGATTAAATTCACGAATTCACTATTCAACTTATTATGGTATCATAAGTTTTGTATCATATCTAGGTTATTAGCATGCGTACCTTCTGGACACTTTTGGCAGCACTCTCCCTCGGGAACGAACGGATCTGCACATGACAACGTCACGCCAAACATTTCAGGACAGTCTACAACCATCTTCAGACATTCAAATTCGTACCAGGAGATAGGTTCGCATGTACAAGGTGCACATGGCTCGCTATGGTCTGTCTCGTACAGCTGTAAATGCGTCCCATTGCGAATACATCCTATCTGTGGAGGTGGTGGTGGTGACGTCGGAGGTGACGCTTGTGTCGGGGGTGGCTCTTGTGTCGGTTGTGTCGGAGGAGGAGCCGTGACAGAGGACACACAGCTCGCCAGAAAAAGGAGGGCATGTACAACAAACAGTCGGTGCATGTTTACTGTAGGTCGTAGTGGTACGTGGATACACCTACAAGTAACACACTAATTCTCCCTCGTTCACAATGGGAACGTCCTAAACGTATTCCCCTTACGTAGTAGAGAGTGAAATCAAAATGCCTCGCCTTGACAAGAAGTGGATGAAGTAAATCTATGCAGACGTGTTGCAAGCCATGGATGATTCTTATATAGATAATGTAAAGCAGTACACGAGTCAGTGTTGTTATGGTGGTGGCAGCTGTAGGCCATTTCCCAATTCATAGCTTAATAAAGGTGTTAGATAGGAAGTGAAGTGACATCTCGCGACAATAGCATTGTTGCATATATAAATCTTTATGTAGCTATTTTTTTCATATGTGTGAAAAGTTTCGATTTTCTTAAAAATGTATGGCATCTGAAGATTTTACTTAAATACAGTGTTGACATTGTGCTATCGATTACTCGAACTATATATCATTTCTCAATTATTTCTTTCGGACTGCCTGTGCGTATGTACATGTATTAATGGTATCCCAAAGAAATCCTTTACAATATTTTACTTCCAGTAATTTCATGTAATATACCACTCAAAATAACGAATACAATTATATTTAAAATAACGAATACAATTATATAAAATTTTGCTGGGAATATACTTTGCTACTATATAATTGTAATGATAGTGACCTTTATTTCTGTTAAGCATTGTACACTCATCTGGTGCGATTTCTTCACTTCATTCTTGTTTCTATAATTATGTTTGTCCCTCCGACCTCACTGACCCAGCGCCTGTGGAGCAAACACTACCAATGTCATTGTTGGAGGTAAATATAATACTTATGAATGTTTAGAAGTAGTTCGGCTCACCTGGCCCCCGTTCCGCAGAACGATCGTAGCGCTACGAGAATCGCCTAACATCTCCATTTTAACGTACATGCGTTACGTCCCTTCGTAACGTTACGATTGTTCTGCTGCGGAACGGGCCCCTGCTTGGTTCCCTGTATTAGATGCAGAATGGTGAATGGTGCAGAATGGTTGCATGCGTACCTTTTTTTGGACAGGAGGGGCAGCAGTCTCCCTTCTTGATGACAGAGTTTGGACACTCCAGTGTTATGCCAAAGACAAAAGGACAATCGATTATCCTCCTCGAACATGTGAAATCATAAGGTCCGTCTGGCACGCACCGACAAGGAGCACACGCGTTAGTGGTATCCCACTCGTACAGCGCTATAAACTTGCCATTGACGTAGCACCCTCCAGGTGTCGGCGTACTGGGATGTGCCGGAGGAGGGAGAGCCGTCACAATGCCCATGTAGCTCGCTACAAGCAAGAGCGCATGCGCTACAGAAAGTTGGTGCATCTTTACAGCAAGTACCTTTTCTCACACCCGGTTCGTACAGCAAACTATGGCTGCTTCTTATGTAGATAATGCAACGTGATGTAACCTTATATAGATTATGTCATTTTTATAAAGCAATGTAACTGTTACTGGTAGTGGCAGCTGCGGTTTCAATGATCCCATTGATAGTTTTATTTATCACGAATTTCTCATAAAGCAATAGCAGGCTATATCTCTCAATTTATTGTTGCATAAATATCACTGTATACGCACGTGTATGTCATTGTGAGAATTCCGTATGTTGCAAGAGTGTAGGTAGGTTATGTTGGTCATAATTTATGACAACATGTTACGTATTACATATTTAACATTTTCTCTCGTCCAAATAATGATTTCATTTCATAGTTTACATGTTTATAACGTGAGGACAAGTGAGGATATAGAATAAATGTAATTATGTTTTATATTCGCAACTGAACATGACGCGTTTATCAAATTTAACAGCATGCAATAAAACTATACCATAGATCTCGAAGTACAAAATACGAATATATGAAAAAAATATGAAAATATTGAAAACCAGTGGGACATGTAGCTTGTTGCCCAATACATATGTATACTTATGTTGAAAATCAATTATACATATTTTCTGGTCAAATATCCTTGACTATGAAATATATTCACAAACCGTGATTGTCTTAGATCGTCCATACCACTGAGAATGGATACAAAGGAAATACACATCAGATTGACGTTGGTGGTGATGGTATTCTTAATTTTAATTCATGAACATTTTACACTGAAATGGTTGACCCTTGTTTCTTTGACCACGACATCAGAACCCGCGCCTGTGGGGAATACACAATCAATGGCAGTGTTGCTAATTAGATACATACTTATTAATTAACTACACACATCGTGACATCATTATAAGAAAATGTTTAAAGCTGGCCGCACACGGAGAGAATTGTGCTATGCACTCAGCCAGAGTGCGCAGCACAATCCTCTCCGTTTGCGGACTACTATTTGCGAGAATTCATCCACGCGTGGCTGTGTGGCGTTTATCTAGCATGCTAGGAATTGTGAGAATTCTGCTGAGCACTTACAAGTGGCAGGTACAAGTCACGTGATTTACAAATGGCTGGTCACTTTTCCATGGTTAAAGGGAGAATAACTCATGTTTTTTGGTGTGTGATGTGAGTGATGTTTTTAATGTGATGTGAGATTGAATTCTGTTCAAAAGTTCAATTTTCAAAATTAAGACAAAACATATCGACAGAAAAGGATATCTTCATCATTGATGTTTTTATGAGGCATTTTGAAGCGCGAAAGCTTGGATTCTTGCAAATATACATCTGCGCTCATTTGCGGTTCTAGGCCTATTTGCAATGTAGTTACAGCATACTGGTATAGATCTAGCATTGAAAATAGTTTCGGATTTACAAAAGCGATGAGATGTATTTCAAACAATTTTCATTTTATTTTAGCTTCAAATTAATCATCGATTAGATCGGTGATTATATTCATGATTAAAGACGTTGAATGGCAGAATTCTCGCAAATGGAGAGGAACCTGCTGCGCACTCTGCCACGCATGACCGAGTGCACAGCACAATCCTCTCCATGAGCAGTTGGCTTAATACCGTTGTTATACTCAGAAGAAGGTGATATTCAATATTTGTAGATGTATTATAGTCCCCAACTTACCTAAATCATTATTCAACTAATCTTTTCCACAAAATCACGTTATTACAATCGTAGGACAATTTTAAAGGTTCGTATAGTAGGGCTATGAAAATATTACGCACGTTCTTTGGCTAAGAAGATTGTAAGAACTGTTCGAGAATAGCCTCCCTGATCGCGTGTCTGTATTTATCAGTGGCTTCACTAACCTACAGGTAGGTTTCATGCTTGGTATCGTACTAAGTTGTTAGCATGCGTACCTTACGGACACCTTCGACAGCACTCTCCCCCAGGAACGTAAGGATCGTCACATGGCAATTCTTCTCCAAACGTTTCAGGACACTCAATGGCGTGTGGTCGACATTCGAATCAGTACTTTCCAGCTTCCATACATGTGCAAGGTGCACGCGGGTCGCTGTTGTCTTCCTGGAATAGCTTAATGTAATTCCCATTGTGTATGCATCCTGCCAGACGAGGAGTCGGAGCAGGATTGGCACAGCAAGCAAGAGAACATGCAGTACAATGACTCGGTGCATTTTAACAGCAAGTCGTCCTGGTAGGTCGTTGAATACCTAAACACCGGGTTTGTACTGCTAGCCACGGCTGCTCCTTATATAGCTGATCTAACTTCATATACCAATGTCTTTTGAAGCTGTGACTGTTGGTTGCAGATGCCGTTTCAATCTTCTCAGTTACAGTTTTCATTATTAATTGTTTTTTACAAATCAATATAGTGTATTGATGACTTATGAACGTTCTAGGTCGAAGAGGGTATGTAGTGCTCTAAATATGAACTATCACAAGTGTGTGTATGATGACGCTTCTATATTGCTGCACCATATTTTTTTTTATTCCCAGGAATGGATAATATTTTCACAATGCCAACATTTACAAAAGAAAATTAACGTGTTCTCGTAGTTGTGCTGTGGTTCACGACTGTATTTTGATATGGAGACTACCATAAAAAGTGATAACTATGTATGTTTTTTTAATTAAACAAATAATTGGAATATTCAAAGAGTGGTTGACGATTAAAGTGAAACTCCCAAGTGTCGCATTTTGTAATGGATAGATGGAAGAAGAAATGTCTTGACATTTTATGATTGTCTCCCTTGATGCTTATTGACGTGGTAAAGACATATATGATGCAATCTACATGGAGAGTCGGTTCGATTAAGACCATATCATATTTAATATGGAACGTACTGATCTCTGCTCGACGGCAATCCTATCAACGGTGTGTAAGTCGCTGCCATAACTTGAGTATTAAACGTATACAATCATTGACACCTGGTGGAAATATTTACTGTTCAAACAAAAAGGTGCTTTCTTCAACCAGATTTCTAAGTTATCAATATTGTCATTAAATAGAATTATTTGATGGGAGCAATATTCTGTATACTGATAGATCACAACTGCATACCGGTATAATAAATTCGACCGGAAATTCCCTCGTTTACAACCTTGAGGGGTTCTTCCGATTGCACTGTATGTACCCAAAGATAACCATTGATCTCTGATTGTTGTATTTAAGGAAGAATAATGACGGATCTGGTAAAATGAAATGTGCCATGTCAAATTTCAATAACATCCGGCAAATTTGAAAACACTATATAGTTAACTCCTAATTTGAACATTAAATTACAACTTTGAAAATGTTTCCAAAACAGTATATTAATTAGTGTATTACTCGGTATTAAATCAGCTATTTTGAGGTGCTTATTGAGAACATTATCAAAACTATAAATCTATACATGTGAACTTCAGGTTTTTCTGTTGAGGTGGTTAGGGTTTTAATATAATAAAGACCTCAAAATACATTTTCAATTAATATACAAATAATGCATGATTTACATACATGTAATGTATCTACACCGCATACTATCATATCACCCTAATATTAAACATGGCACATGCTACCCTAGGTTATTGTGTTGGCTTTCATCGTGGCCATCCGGAAGCATTCTTGTATATTTATTAACAATGTGAACATGTTACAAACCATCTGCCGCAAGAAAGGCGACATCTGCAGATTCTACAGCCGCCAATAGTCCAGTCGAAAGAACAATGTTAATAAAATTGCGTAGTTGAGGTTCCAATAAAAAGTTGGTGGGTTTTCCATAACAAAAATACCAATACTGAGATGTACGCTATTGTGCTCGTTGGGCAAACACATTAATTTTGCTTAAACAATTGAACTCATATAATAGTGTAGATATATTTATATTTTAGTGCCATTCACGAGTTTTCCTACTATTGGTAGGTGCCATGATCTGTTGTTATTTCTGAACAGTACATAGTTCACCGTTATCACTACTGGATCATCACACTGTAACTAATGATTGCAGTAGGCTCTCCTCCCGACATAGACATATCAACAAGGCACTGATCATCACGATACTGGCGCTAACCCCACATCGCTCACCCTCACTCAGAAAGATAAATCACAGAAGTCATTGGCAAACAATGAGACGATCAACACCCCAAAGTTGTTGAATAATCAGTTTATTTCCGTTTTGAATTACGACCTAGTCCTCACTCACCACTGAGATCGGCGCTGTAAAGGGCGCTCAAGGCGAAGACCAATTTCCGACTTTAAATATTCGGGAAGTCGTAGTGATGTCGCGAAGCCAAGCTCCGCAGCATGACTGTCCTGTACATTATTCACGTGACTGGTGATCTTGATAACAGGCAGGGTCAATGAGTGAACAAGACGGGCATATCTGATGTGCATATCTGTCTACAGAGCGAGCAGGACAACTCTTCGGAGCCTGTGACTGATTGAGTAGTAAACTCACTTAACTGGCCTCCAGTCAGTCACTGTAAGGAAAGAGATGTACGCCATTAGTAAAGTTCGATGTTGTTTTCTTGACAAGCTGGATGGATGATAAGTGAATAACCCAATTTGTTGTAGGATGTAACCATTGTGTATGTCATGTGTTGCATACAGGCTTGTGTTGTCTGTTCAGTGTGCCTAGTCACCCTGCCGGATCTTGGACGATTCCTGTGCAGGACACCCAGGTTGAAGACTAATTGTATGTCTGTACGTAAACGGGCCTTCGATAGCTCTTACTGTTACATTCAGCTATACCGACACTATTAAAATAATACATCGTTTGAGAAAACGGTTAGTTATTTAAAGGATGACCATGACTTAGAGTCAGTGAGTCAATATGAGAATAGCTTTCCCATTTGTCAATCACCTGTTGATTGAACAGCGTACGTGTCTGTAACGTTTACTTTGTATGCTCCACAAGGTCGTTATTTTACTGACGAAACGTTACGTACTAATTTCTTGATGAAGACGTTCGTTTTATGGGGCGTATTCGTTATATTGCAATTATTATACATATTACGAATATGAATATATCTAGAATAAGCCTGCCTTCTTCGCAGATTATAGATACGAGGTGTATCCATTCGTTGTCAGACTGTCTGTTCCACTACAGCTCAAAAATCGGTATAAAACCCCGAAACGGCTAATTCACTCTAAAGTGGAATCGTGCGGCATTTTTATTCTAACCACAGAAACTGCATGATTCGTGTCACGAGGACGAAGACATCACATTCAAGATTTCAATTATATGGGTTGGTGTCCTCTCTTGGGTCGGCATGTCATATTGCTCAACAAATCCATAATGATGATCACAGACCTAGTATCTGTAGCTTGTCATGATCAGACCATAAACTGGAGTCTCGTTTGAAAGTGAATCTAATCTGTAACAAGAGAACACCCTACATCTCAAACCCAGAGTTATGGGAGGAAACGGTTATAAATATGTTACTTCTTTAGAACAACGAACAGTCTGTCAGCTGTTGTACATGTAATGGAACTGAGGTTGAAAAGCTATAACCCGATAAAATAAAACTAAAACGAAGAGCATTGTAATTTCCGCAGTCAATTCCTCAGCACCAACCCATTAAAGTATATTGGTGTTTACGCACACATAGTCAATCAACTCTGTCATCATATAGATATGTCAAAATAATATGAAAATGAGTATTATTATAATTATATATGTTTTCATATCCCAAATGTCAAACACCATACCTTCAAATACTAAGTACATGGCACTGTGCGTTTGTGTACATACTTGTTTATATATTTCCAACCCAAAAAGAAAGTATGCATGTAATCAATAGTCGTTTATTTCATAAACCAGACGACATTCATGGCAGAACATTTGGAATTAGATAACCACACCATTTAGAAGGAAGTGTGTGTAATAATATCACAAGTTGCGCATGTGTTTTCTGCCAATGGACCATTACTGTGACCACTCCATGAAACAGAAATGTCAACCATTAAAAAAGGCATGGAATGAAAGTTTCCAACATCGTGACTGCTCCTGCAGATCAGTAGGACGGGTGTCCACCCCTGGCATTGATGCAGGCTTGGCATCAACGTCTCATGGAATGAATGGTCCTGCTCACGAACTCAACGGGGATGTTTCTCCACTCCTGCAGTTGTTGAAGGTTCAATGGCTGTGGGTCTGTCTTGTGGACGCGCCTCCCTAGTTCATCCCACACGTGCTATATGGAAATCAGGTCTGGCGACACTGCTGGCCAGGGCAATACGTCTACATCGTGTAGGGTCAGAAACTTGCGGCAACTCTGGCAACATGCGGTCGAGCCTTGTCTTGTTGGAACATCATGTGTGGATGCTGTGCCATGTATGGAATTACGATATGAGCAAGGAACACCTGTGAGGTATCCATACAAAACACATGTAGATCAGTTACATTTCGTCCAGATATTCCCGCCCTCACCATGACACTGCCTCCACCGTATCTATCCACATCCATCACACAACAGTCATGGTGCCTCTGGCCTGGTCTTCGATACACTCTAATACGACCATCAGCAACTTTCAAGTTGAATTGCGATTCATCAGTAAAGAGGACATTTCTGCATTGGTTCCTTGTCCATTGGATTCGTAGTCGTGTCTAATACAGACGGATATGACGATGCCGCGCAGTAGCAATAGATCTCCTCGCAGGTTCGCGGGCCGGATGTTGTAGGCTCGCTGACAGTTCCTGACTGTCTGAGCATGAATGCGGTACTGTCGGGCAAGAATGGTGGCTAGTTGAAACCGGTTCCTGAGTGCTGGTTCAGATATACCGGTCCTGCACAGCCACCGTAACTCGTGGACGGCCGCTCCGAGGGCGATCCTTGATGCTGCAAATGATTGTTCAGTCTCTGTATAGTGAATCTGGTTACACCAAAACGTCTGGCCACATCACTGACATTGCGCCCAGAATCAAGCATCCCAACTGCTCTCTGACGGTCATTTTGTGATAGGCGTCGTATTATCAAACGGTATTTTATAGGCTGTATTGATTGTTTTTTTAAGGTGGGCACTCATGTGGATATCCTAGTGAAATATTGAGTGAATGCATGCCGAACAACTGGGCCGCATCGGGAAAATCATGTTTTCGGTCGTGACGGCACTCCGTCACGTGACATACGGCAATACGAAACAATATGCACGTACAATGTGTGGTATAGTGTAGCATGTACGGACAATGCGTTTCGATGATGGTGAAATGGTACACTACTCTGTAGTATATACCGTGTGGTGCAATAGATGATAACAACTCTATTATGTATAACTATATATAGTTTAAGTCTACCGTCAAAAATTAATACAATATTATTTTTCTCTGACTGTAAGCCAATAGGCGTACTAGCAAGCTCACATTTCGGCTACTATGTTGCATTTACAAATAACATAAGCAAGGGTCAATTATGTTATCGCCAGTCGCGTGCGAGATAGAATATAGCATGTAGGTTATGTTATACCGGTCTAGTTTGGGTCGCTGGCCGGCTTAATACTCGATGACATAATATATTACTGTAAATCAGGAAATTAATGCGTCACTAATTTAATGCGACCTCAAGCTTTTAGGCATAAATGCGACAACAATTAAATGCGAT
>JAUTBT010069634.1:2500-13826 GCA_032361225.1 Lepetodrilus schrolli
TGCTTATTTGAAACACGACACATTGGATGCGTCTGTGCAAAACGGCTGAGAGAGTAAGCCTGGGGTATGATTAAGCAGACAAAGTGCAGCCGTGGAGAGCCAGAAATGCGCTAATCAGCTGATATGGCTCCAATTAAGATTCACAAAATCTCCTGAGACGAGGCGAGAATCGATGGTGACTCCGAACGGACTGGTCAGATCTAGGAGTGGGAACTCTGACAATTAAAACCAGTATGTAAATGCCCGTGCAGTTTCCTGTTGTGGACATCGAAGCCTGGAGAGGGCGGGGGAAGACGACGTCGTAACTGAATGCCGGGCGTGTTCTACTCCATAAGTCATCAAATATTAACGGATGCAACAGGAGAAAATGGATTAAGAAATTCCTGCCAGGGCGCGCATCGAGAAAGCCCGTACCTGTCAACTGGGAAGGAAATCCCCTGTGACACGGTGTCACGCTAGGTTGACTGGGCAGTATGGAACGTGCGTGGCTTGTTGGTTGGAACGGGACTGCGATCCACGCTGTTCTACATGGTTGAGTGGTTAAAACGAGTCAAACCCAGTATATCCAACAGTCCAGGAAGACAAATGCGGATGGAAGGTTCCAGGCAAGACCACGAGTAGCAGTGATGGTGTGCCGTGTCTACCTGGTCAGGTGTTAGCACTGATGACATATGTGTTATACTTCAACTAATATTGAGGTGGATAGTAGGCGAGATGGAGATGGAATGTATTCGATTTACCAAAAAAGAACAAGTGAGTTGGCTTAATATATGCATATAAGACCAAGGTCAAACAATAACTAACATCGATCCTTCTTGTTTCTTCTTGAGTACTTGCCATACGTGGTCATATTCCATGAAATAGACTTTATTCTCTTGCGGTTTTAAGTATTCATGTCATTGTGTTAAGAGGTGTCTTCTGACCTGTTGGCGTACTATGAGTTCTATTATTGAAGATCCTGCAATACCATTAGTAGGGATGAATCGACGTAAAAAGCACAAACTGTACACCAGTTTTGAACAGGCGGAACTCAAGTCGAAGAGGTTTGCAACCGTAGGAAGCAAACTAGCAAAACGAAAGGAATTGTTTTCCAGACGTAAGCGCGTGTGCGATATCGCGCTTGCGTTGGCCGTATCTGGCATTCTGTTCATGGTAATCGAAACCGAACTAGCTTTTGCCAAAGTCATCACCCGGTCCACACTACCATCCTACCTGCTGAAGATGTGCATGACGGCCTGCACTGTGGCATTGCTGATATTCCTGGGACTGTACCACAAGATAGACATCCAGCTGTTCACAGTCAACAATAGTGTAGACGACTGGCGCTTAGCTCTAGGATGTAAGAAAATAATACTCATAACCATAGAGTTCATCGTGTGCATCATCCACCCCATACCAGGCGACTTCACCATAACATGGAAGGGTACAGACACAGACAACTACCCAGGAAGAGAAGCCGTCACCGTCCCCTTAGACGTCGTCTTATCGCTGCCCATGTTCCTCAGACTCTACCTCATTGGCCGCATCATGCTCCTCCACAGCAAGCTATACGAAGATGCCTCCTCGCAAAGCCTCGGCGCATTGAACAGGATCAATTTCAATTTCAGGTTCATATTCAAATCTTTGATGGCACTCTACCCGGATTATGTGTTGGCTGTCATAATGGTAACGCTCTTTGTGATGGCCAGCTGGGCTCTACGACTCTGCGAGATGTACGGCGACAAAATACATGCAAACTTTCTAAACACAATGTGGGTCATATCTATAACATTTCTGACTATCGGATATGGTGATATCGTGCCTAACTCCTACTGCGGGAGAGGCATCGCTGTAATTACGGGTATAATGGGAGCAGGATGCACTGCATTGGTTGTCGCAGTCCTGGCTCGAAAACTGGAATTGTCACGTGCTGAAAAGTACGTGCATGACTTTGTTCTTGATGTAGATTTGAACAAACGTCTAAAGCACGAAGCAGCAAATGTAGTGCGTTGCGGATGGTTTGTGTACAAGCTAAATAAGAAGAGCCTTAGCACTCCGCAGAAAGACAGGCAAATTCTTCAACATCAGCGGAAGTTGCTGCGCGCCATTTACAACATCCGGGGCATCAAATGTGCGCAGCGCCGTCTTGTGGATCAGTCTGTAACTATCGTGGAGGTGAACAAGACTCAGGTGGAGATGCTACTGAGCATTGATCAAATCAAACTTCGCCAGTTCGCACTGGAAGAAACGGTTAACAACATAGAGGTAAAACTGTCCCTCATTTACGACAACATTATTGCCATTGGCAACCGCCTCCGGACCGGCAAGCGTGAATGAGCCGTTTTGGTAGGTTTACGTTTAAAGTGTTTCTGCTGACTTTCCCATTTGCCGTTCAAAGTGTCTATCCTCGCGGGAGGCCTCATTTACGATAGTATGTAATTATCCAGCAGTATTGTGTTTCTTGACTGAATCGAGTAATGGATGTGTTACAAGAGTGATAGTGGAAACGACTTTGTCCCTTATTTAAATGCACCCGATTGATGTAGTATTCTAGTTTAGATTTATTTCCCTCCTAATTACTAATACATTATCCTTGTGTGGAGATATCTGTCGACGACAACAGTGTATTAGTCTGGAGACAATTTCCGACGAATACAGTGCACGTAATCTTGTTTTACGGTCTCTGTACACTACAGCTTATTGCACTCTCGGGGCAGTATAGTACATTATTGTAGAGATCTGATGACTTGCATGGATCCATTGGTCATGTTTCTTCTCTGTGACTGTCTGAACTTACAGAATGTAAACTATACACTAGCATAGTTACACTGCCATCAGAACGCAGCATTATGACGTAATTGTAGTCTTCCTTTAGTTGTCGTACACGATATCACCCTCATTTATCAAATTAAAGCATGACTTGGTAACACATCGATTACCACAGAATCGTATTTCTGCTATATTATCTTTCTTCTCGCACTATATGCCACTGTATGCCACTGTATGCCACTGTATGCCACTGGTCATCGTGTAATTAAATCATCAGTCCTTGCTCTGGATAATAGGAAGAAAACGTAACTAATCGTGTTGGAAGATCGTCTGGCCAATTCCTACTCCAGTAATATACATCAAAGGTATAAATATATATATATATATATATGCATTTATTGCCTTATTCATGCACGTTATGGTTGAGATAATACCACGAGGACCCTGCACGTTATGTTGAGATAATTCCACGAGGACCCTGCACGTTATGTTGAGATAATACCACGAGGACCCTGCACGTTATGTTGAGATAATACCACGAGGACCCTACGTTGAGATACTACCACGAGGACCCTGCACGTTATGTTGAGATAATACCACGAGGACGGTACCCATACATAACACACCTGGCATGAACTATTTATTGACGATCACTGAGCAGGATGTGCACACGAATTGATTAGTAGCATTCAAAAAGCCAACTACATGCATTTACCATTGTAATTCATTCGAGTGCGTTTCGCATCGTAAATTTATCGACATTAATATAATGGTTAAAAGCAATCGCATGTTTCGAAACGTGTGACAAAACAAACCTACCAAAGCAAATACGTTTTTTTATGAGATTATTGATGAATGATGTTTTGCATAGCTTAAAAACATGTGATTGGTAAAATTGCAACATATAATTATTATTACAATTCTCGATAATGAGAATGGAGAATATTAATACCAATCTGATAAAGCTCTAATATGAATGCAGCATATGAAGTGTCTGACTAAAGAAATATTCTATTTGATTTATTTTATATTAATGAATGATTTACATACTATTTAGATCAAACTCATTAATGTAGGTATACAGTCCAATACGTTTCCTATGTGCACATAGTCTACAATCGCCTTTCACCTTCATTATGTTAGTGACAACATTAATTGCCATACAGAGAAGCGAACTCTATTAGTGTCGCATTAGTGTCACTGAATGAATGTTTATGAACATAGTGCGCAGAAAATATCTGTGTTCCCACATCACGAGATGAGAGATACATGCTATTTCACTAGACACATGGAATATCCTATTTAGTATATACCTTTATTATCTCCCAAGAGGACAATGTATGCTGACGTCATGAGCTGTCAATATGACGCGTCACAATAGATCATCGAACGTTTTGAAATAATATGGCTACCCTAACAACAAGCTAGCCTTCAGTAGTTTTAACGACAAATAGAAGTCAAAGAAGAATATATTCAATTAATCAACAAACACAAACAACTGGTACAACTCTGGTACAACGAAAAATGTTTACATGACTTATCAATTTGATCAAATAAATGTACGATGAACTGACGATAGTGCCAGCCGTCATTATGGTTGACATCGGGTAGTACCGGAAGGTGTTCTCTTCACTGCAGTGATGATGACGCTGTTCTCGTCACTGCAATGACGATATCACTTTTCTCAGAGTGAGATATCTCAGTCTTTCACTGTAAAGTATATAATATATTCCGTTATTGACCCTCCATCGTGTATGTGCATCAAATAATTCATATGCATTGTTAATATTTTGATTTTGAATTAATACCTGTTTGTTGTCTGTCGCCAATGTTAACGTTTTACAAGGTTATTATTATGAGCAGAACCTGCCAGCAATCAAATAAAGAGATATTGTATTGTGTGTTGTACAAGTCTGCCTTAGCCAGAGCGTTGTGAATTATTGAATCACTTTTAATATGAACCAACCTCCGTACGCGGATATACACTGCCACAAAGACCCTGCCACAAGTCTTGTAATTTGGTTCTCTACCTTCCAGCTGGGCCGCGTTGCTCAGAACAGTTGTAGCTAAAATTTATTGTAAGTGAAATGTTATGGACCCGCTACAAGTGTAAGTCATTTGCAGGAAGCACTGTTATCGTTATAATACTTGAGAATCTGTGTCGCTAAGACTAATGTAGCAATAAGAGTGTTTCGTGAAAACAGATTTACCATTGTAACGGATTCCGAATTTGTTAATTACAATCAATTGTACACTAAGCGACAAAAGAAACGCGAAGTGCGCATGTCATCATAGGCTATGCTCACTTTTAAACAGATATTTCTCAGAGGATATTTCGGTTCATAAATAATTATTGGTTAACATGAATACGTCAATGGATGAAGTTTATTATTTCAATTAACAAACATTAATTACAATTACAATTCGTTACTGAATGGATAAGTAAAGTTAGTAACGTGTTTGGTCACCGTTGATTTCGATTACTGCGGCACACTGCCTTCCGAATAAACTAAAATACCGGTAGGTTCCATATGAAGGCCGTAGGGATAGTGTCATATGCATGAATTACGGCATCACGAGGTTCCTGAAACGTTAATGGCTGCACATGACGTTGATGTATTTGTCTAAATAGTGCTCAAATGGATTTAAATGAGGACTAAACGCATAGAAATCGATTGCATTGATGTTATATGGTGCCAAGAAATACTGGGTAAATCGTGCAGTATGAGTCCTCGAGTTATCTTGCTGGAAAACCGACTGCCGTCTACAGACTACATGACTTAATTGATGCAGTGCCTCGGTGTGGGCATCTACCGCGAAATGTACCGTTGTTTCCAAGATTGCAGGTAGGACACTATGTCCAGAACAGATGGAAGCCCACAAAATGTCTGAGAAACCATCGCAGTGGGCACTGTCCAAGCCACAATCATAACTGAATCGTTTTCTGCGAGGTACCAGTATACAGTCTCTACCAGCGGCCATATGTATACACAATCTGTTTTTATCCGCGAAGACGATGAGCCTGGGTCAAATAACATTGAAAAAGACGGTGACGTATTGATAATAGTGAGCCAACGTAACATTTGACGTTAGTTATGCAAATGTGCATATATCAAGAAGCGCTGCACTACACATTTATCCTCGAATATTGGTTTATTATGCACCCCAATGGTGTGCTTAGCTGCTGACGATGCTGATAAGAAATACTTACGTAAATGTGACGTCACAGTGTACATATCCAGTTTGTATCTTGCTACCCTCTGTCATCGGGTACGTGGTCGTCATGTGATGACGTTTTCTTGCCGGTGACGCCAACGAAGCTTGTTAACGATAGACCCATGTATGTACCCCAATGCGCTATGCAACTCTTGGGACGTTCCAATCTACTTCAATACATCTCTTTGTTCTAATCCTAATCTGTACTTATACCCGTCATTTTAATAAATCGTGTTAAGTTGCAGTTACCATTAAAATTCTAACGTTCTAATATATGTCATCACGGGGCTTCAAGAAAAAAACACAATTGGTAATTGTCCGAAAAGTAGGCAATGCAACAAACACTTACAAATGTTGTTTTATAAAGTGATTTCAAATAGCCAAAAGAACGTTAAAATGTTGCGTAATTGTGAATTTAATCTAACAGAAACGTAAAACAAGGATACCTATTTATGAATGTATATCAAACAATATAAATTTTACTTGGGTAAATGTACATGATATTTAAATTATTTCGCGTTTCTTTTGTCGCTTAGTATAGTTACAATTGTTCTGACCAACGGGGCCCAAGATAGCCGAGCGGAGTAGTGCCTAGTGCACAAGTACTGAAATAAAATGATTGTGCGGTAAGATTAAAACAAGAAAACAATGTTAGTTTATGAGTGCGATAAACCAGTCGTGTTTCACAATAATTGTATTTTTTTAGTCACCCTTGTGCACTAGGCATAATTAGCTCTCCCAGCGTTGGCGTCTTCAAAATGATACTAGGTACGGTTCACAAATAAGAATGAATGAATTTTAAAATATCGCTGCAGGAATGTCGTGACCATTTACGACGATGCGCACACATGAGACTTGACTCTGCTGGAAGTCAATGTAGGGAAATAGTGCATGTTGGTTGTTATTGAAACGGAGTCCAAAGAATGCTCACGTAATTCTAAAACGTGTGACCTTATACAGTATTAGTACGTAATACTTTTGTTTTGTTTCGTAGCTTCCTTAATAGATATTGAAATTATTTGTATGAGCAGCTAATAGACATATCAGATACACATGCACAACATATTAGACGTTCAAGTAACGCGCAGAGGATAGCTGTCGGCGGTGAGGGTAATGGGAGATGAGATTTGGTGAATATGGTGACGTCATGGCCATTGGTCGTGAGCAGGTGCACTCCATGCAAAGAGACATACATATTAGTCCATAATGTCCCCTTACAATCTATAAATTAATTACAACATATATCAGATTATACAATGGACATCATTATAGACTAAGTAATGACCAAGGGCAATGCTTAATTGTACTGTAGTAATAGTACTATTTCGATTTGCATGTTGTATTTTGCATAGATACATGCTTACTGACATTTCATTATAATATTGACATATTCGATTATTTGATAACAATTGTAAGCATTTGCATCTAATAAACGTCATTTCACAATGACCAATGCATATTCGCCATTGCACTGAGATTTAACCTCGATAGATATTCACCACGGCAATCGGAATATACCACATGGTATGTTCAACATCGTAATAGAAGAAAGCTGCCAGATACATCTACATAGTTACCAGTAAACTTTAAGTAAACCACAGGACACATTATCCATGGTGTTGGGAGTACACCACAAGAAGCATTCGCCATTTAACTGGGAGTATGCCACGGAATATATTCACAGTTGTTTTATAACGGGAACAAGCACAGAATGCAAGAAGCCTACATCAGCACAATTAGTTACAATCCAATTAGTGTAATATTTACCATTACGGTAGTTTGTCGCAGCTTCCACAGCACGCAGCCTAGCTTCGTTAGTGTATGACGACTCATTAACTGTTCTACTGGATACCTCGGTGGCGTTGCATGGCCAACCGTCTTACAGACGTAATCTGTTATGACAGCCAATTAGATCAAAGCCGACTCCTCGTTTCGGAAGACATGCATATTTAATCGTCCCTAATTTGCAAGCACACGGCGCATGATCATTTAAAGGTCTGTATTTTGAAGTAAGGTTATCAAGCCAGATCGGCGTTTCTAATAAGTACCGAATACGCATGCACGTGTCCAATGTGAAAGCACAACAGCCTCTCTATTTGTTTATCATCTATTTTTATTTATGCGTTTGTTACAACTGTAAAGTATTCTGTGGTTGTGATAAGAATTTTAATAGCATTATACTTTACTACGTGTGCTTTCACCGGTGCGTATTCGAAACTCTGAGCTGGCGTATTGAATTTCAGAGCTAGTTCCAAGTTGAACGCTTCTGGCTTCATTATCTTGAAATGTATTATCATTATTAACAGTAATATGACTATTGAACGCATACAGTCATCTAGTTGTTGTACGTAATGATCGTACGTATTTTACTTGTAACTAAACAGGTAATGTGTTACAGGCGTGTTATATTCGGCCAACGACTTAGTTTGCATATCTCAATATGAATAGTTGAAAGGGTTGTTGTTGTCAGACTCCGACAGCATAGAGCAGGTGAAGGTCTACATGAGACACTCCAGTCTGCCTATAAAGAGTACCACAGTACTGAAACAGCGCCGGTTCTGGTTCAAAAACGATCTTCTTGATGCTATTGACACAGAAGGTGCATTTGACACTGTGGACCATTCTATTCTTATTAGCACCTTGAAGAACCGCATAGGGGTGACTGGAAAGGCTCTGGAATGGATTGCATCATATGTATCTGACAGACACCAGTTCGTATGCAAAGATGGTATAGTTTCAGATAAGACTGTACCTGTTTATGGTGTTCCACAAGGATCAGTTCTCGGCCCACTTTTATTCACACTATATACAGTGCCACTGGGAGATATTGTGAGGCTACACAATCTGTGTTTTCATTTGTATACAGATAACACTGAAATCTATATCTATTTCAAACCCCTTGTCTCAGAATGTGTAGCAGATATTAGTAAGTGAATGGAGAAAACCTTTCATAGACTGAATGAGGATAAAACTGAACTACTAATATTCAGTTCCAGAATGACAAAATCACAGTTTTGTTTTCCGGTGTTCAAAATAGAGCAGCTAGCTTATACTTGATATAGGTGGATACCGGCGCTTCATAAATGTATACTAGTATTTTTTTTTATTGATTTGATTAATGGATTGATTTGAAATAAGCCAAGTAGATGTACTGGTATTCTTTGTCCCACTACATAGATAAATAAACCAGTGTTTTGACTACTTTGCATTTATAGCTCCAATTTAGTCAACAATGACTATCGAAATACTTGACACCCATTCTCACGAAAGTTGGACATTTGGGACGATTTCTTGTCGCTTGCTTGTACAAGGCACATAACGTCATGTATATATGCAAACTAATGGATAATTAAATCCGCGTATACAATACGTCCACTAATAAAACCCAAACGTATAAACGGCAGGTCGTTACTTAATTGTCTATAAATGAAGCATGTATCATGAAATTAAAGCAATATGGTCCGTTTTGCGATGTCGCCCGCATTAAGTACGACACAACGAATGTGATTTAATATAATAGATAAGACTAAATACATCGTGACATAAGCTGTTCCTCAAGTTGCTGTAAAAATGATCATTTCACCATGTAGCAAATGTATGTCACTTTGAAACATGTCGCTTATTTTACTGTAATCTACGATACCGTTAATTAAAGTCATACCATGTTCTCTGCAAATTCAGATAGCTTGCCAAACTATTAACTATCAGGAAGTATATATTTGTAATTAGTAGAATACCTAATAGTGTGTGTGTTGGATTTGAACATTTATAACCAATAATCTATTTTTTTGTTTACCAATTGTGAAACGATGCGTATTGATTATGGATTGAGAAAATCTGACAGCAAAGAATTAATTTTCCTTCCATGTCAGCATGCCTATAACGGTGTCAATCACAATGCATTAATTTGGTTATTCGAGGTAAGTAAGTTGCTCTATATATCAATTACACGAAAATATCATAATCTACATTATGTAATCACCGTTACCAAAAAAATAATAATAGCTAAATTTTACCACGAAATTAGCAAATACGGTTTCACTTAGTAGCGTCACGCCAAATATAAGGAAATTAGAGTAGTTTTCCTTTGTGACGACGTGTAATTGAAGGCCAAAGGCGCCATATTCATGATATTATCGATTTATTTCACCTCTCAACATAATCCATTTCATATCATCAAAGTGTAACTCGTTTCATGGAAATAAAGGTAAGTGTTTGAAAATATATAGTAACTCCTTAATATAGTGCTATGTCATGCTATGCGATGATATGACATTGTTGCTATTCAAATACAAGAGTACTCATAATCATACTTCAAGCACGTCCACATTTATTTTGAAATCCATTAAAAATATATTATGGAGATGATGTTCATGTTAGGTAACGTAGATTATATATTTTATATCGTAGATTACACAGTTTTGTCTTTTTCATTTAAAGATTGCAAAAACATGAGCAGAAATCCAGAATATCTATGGAAAATTAGAGAACGAAAAAGAGGAATGAGAGAGCACGAGTAAAGGCGTACTACATCAGCAAATAGAAGGGATGACGGCTAAAGAAGTTACACAAAGAAGAAGAAATAAAGAAAATTGGTCAATAACTACCTACCGTCAACGAATAAAAGCTGATGATAACGTAAACATAGAACATAGTTGCACACACTGAGCACACCAGAAAACAACACTGACTATCGAAACTGAAGTAGAGAACACATCAGAAACTGATGTGAGCTCCAATGAGGTCCAAATAGTTTTGATTAAATATTTCCAACTAAATCAATGGATTAGAAAGTTGTACACCAATAAATGGTTGAGCAAGTTGGGGAGATAGATGTCAAAGAAGGTGATTGTTTAATTTCGTTTTTGCGTACATGTCACATGTATTCAAAAGCTTCAGATACAGCAACATATAAGTGGCATAACTCATCAGATGACTTATGGGTCATTACTATGACATTCTGTGCTGCAATGCCGAAGTGGTCGTGTCTTTGGAATCTCTTCTGACGACTCTGCTTTCCGTGCGAGATCATTCTTATAGTAATCTACGTTACTATTGAAATCTTAAATATTATCTTTGATGCCGTTATTAAATCAGGATAATATTAATATTGCCGGGTTAGGGTTAGGGTTAGTGTTCACCAGCTGTTCACATCAACTTGTTACAACTTACAACTATACATTTTTAAAATAAGATTATCGATAATTTGAACAAAACCTGAACACAAAAATGTGATTACCGATTCACTCACTGTGTATTCGTTCAGTGTGATGTAGATCGACTTAAGTATCAATCAAACATAAATTACAACGATATAAAACATTACGGTATCATTTTATATACTTTTTGACGCATATAATGT
>JAUTBT010069645.1:0-13824 GCA_032361225.1 Lepetodrilus schrolli
ATAATGCGTACATTTTTGTAGATATTCACACAGGATTACATACATTTTTATATGTATTAACACAGAATTGTGTGAATACCTATAAAAATGTACACATTGTCTTCATTTTTTTCCCAACAAACTTATGCCAGTCAATCTGTCAAGTAAGAGAAGTCATTTTATCAGTTCAAGCATTTTTTAAATTGACTAAGTTGAAAGAAAGTCACTGACAGTTTCAAATATTTTACACATTGCCTGATTTTAGAGAGTGACTGTAACATATACACCACACCTCACCTTGGACACTAAAGAAATATTTAGCAAAATGACTTGAAACCATAACTTGCTCGTGCACAACATAGGTATATATGGTAATAATACATAATTGACATTGCTTACACCCATTATACAAAGGACTGCTTTTAATATTAGCATGAGTAAACAATGGATTAAACCTAAGAATATGTTTCACTTTTGAATAAAACATTTGTCACATATATGGATGAAAGATTCCTGCAGTAAAGTAAGTGCTCAGTCACTGAATAAATAATTAGATAAGACTTGCAAAGATATTTATTTTTAAATATACGTGAATATTATTACTAGGATAAAGCAAGATGGTTTTGATTATTCATCCCTTAATATCATTATCACCAGTGTATTAGAAAATTTCACATTTACTTTCTTTATCACTGCAGTTCTATGTTTGCCTGAAGATATCATAACAGGAAATTTGTTGTATAGCCATCTCTGATAAGTTACATCCATTGTAAATAATTTTTCAAGTATTTGAATGGTGATGCGTCTGTCTGTACCATATTCGATACAATGAGAACCCATATTTGTTAGAAAATTGAGTCAAGCAGTTGCTTAACCCAAATTTTTCAAGTCTGCCAATAGAAAACTGAACGCCTATCTGATCTATATTTGATAATAGAGTTGTGCCTCATAGTCAATTGAAAATACTGCTAACTGAGCAATTTTGTGTGTGGTAATTGGCACATAATATCCTAGGATCATGAAATGACTCTAACTGCCTTAAAGGACATTGCAATGTTTACAACACTTCTGCAGTCTACATATAATGTTGATTAGCTATCAAGTTTCTGTCATTCATGCAGGATGCTTATATGTTGAATATGGAATTTTATTAATCTGTGTAATTAAGATATCATTTTTCATTGTTGATACATGGTGATATATTTTCTCTAAAGTTATATATCTTTTACCAAGTACTTATGAAGCCACATTTCAATAGTCACTCTAGATTCAATAGTCACTTTGTTCTGTTTAACTTGAAATAATGTTCCTATTTTAAGGGCCCATAACATTTACTGCATTAATATATTGAAAACAAAACAAACAATACGATTAGTATTTGAACTGATAAGTGATTTGTGATTTGTGATTTGTGATCAGATAATGCAGAAAGCTGTATGTATGCACTCTGATGATTATTCTGTTAATACAAATGGCATGATTAAGCATAGAGACAGAACGCGTGATTGCAATATTGAAGATGAGATTTGGAAAGAGAGGCGACACAGTTGCCAGTGGATGGGCCGGGGATTCCCGCGGTGTGGTCACCTGACACCAGACTGATATTGATTTCCAATGCTAAAGAGTTCCTACCCCAACTGATTCTCACAAGTATTTACTATTCTGTAATGAATAGACGAAAATCTTCTTTTTTCTCTCTTTTTTTTCTGCAACCAATGCATCTTTCTTATCACAGCAACTGCTGATTCCAGAAGTTCCTTAGTAATGAGACGTTGGACGATCTCTCATGAAGGAAATGTAAACTTGTTGGTATGAATCTTTGTGTGAGTTCAAAGATGACATGTGTTTAGTCCCAGTTCCTGATTGTGATTTGCAGACATATTAAAGACTGTATTATGGAGAAAATGAAGCTTAATTTAGTCACTTGTCAATGATCTATGTCTATTTGTTAAAAGCCCCATTGATTATCTGTCCCACGTTTTACTGGTTGTCATTCTAAGGGGTTATGATATAAGGTTGGTGCTTTTACATGCATCATTAAAGATTTTGCTGAATAAATAAACGAACAAAATATTTATATGAAAAATGCTCACTTTGTCTTCAAGTTCATACTAATAATAATACTGATGCAATGGAAAGTTCATTATTTTAATGAAGATTCTATCTCTACTAAGAGCTGTAGGGATATGATTCACTTTGTACATGTAGACTATTATTATTTAATGTACTTCTAGTCCATGTAAGTGGATGAAAATGAGATATGCTCATTATTTAACACTTTTTCGATTATGACTACATAATAATGAAAAAGAAGGAAAATATCATAAATAGAAATGGAACCGATTCTTGACATTTTGAAATGTTTGGAATCCTAGATAATTTACAGTCACCTAGGTTTGAAATTAGGTCCAATATGGAATTTATTGTTTGCTGTTGCATTATCTTGTCAGAAATAATCAGATGCTAGCTATGAAGTGCAGGAAGTAATAGAAGGAATAAAGCATTTATCAATACAATACCTGATAAATGGGATGTGGTGCATCATGTGGATGCTTTCAAGCAATATTGTATTTTCTGTATTCTCTGTATTGGTTTTGTTCTCCACTGGGTTTAATGAAAGATGCTCTTATGTTTTTATCAATACCTGGTTGGAAAAATCTGAGGAAATCAAGGATGAAACTTTTGATCAGGTATTGATGATTTAGGAAATGTCCACCTCGTTAGTGGGCTTATTATATACTGGATCGAGCTATCGGGTATAATAAGAGTTGTAGGGGCGCAGGTGCGAAAATCTCAGGTGTTGGAATTACCTGTGAAGACCGAAACATGTTGATTCAGATGTAACTCAATAGCTATGTTAATAAGTCTACAACAATCATGGTAATGGTTTCTTCCAGGCAGGGAACTCAATACTGCCAAATGGCCCAAACACCTGAATTAATTAATAATGAATAGATTTGATGGTGACTTAATTTCCATGAAATAGCCTGATGATGAGGTGATGATGTTTTGACATGATGGAGTTTTGTAGTTTGTTGTTTTGTAATTTGTTTGAGGAAATAAGTGACAAAATTCCCCTTGCATTGAAATGTACTATTTAGAGATGACCAGTGTCTCCATTGTTAGGACCGCAGTTATTGTTAATAGCAGTTTATATTGGCAGCTGGCATAGGGTCTGCATGTCCTTGACAAATCCAAACAAATAGGATGGACATTCTAAAGAAGACTTCCATACACATGGACATGGACATAAATAGAACAATGATTATCTTTGGAGAAGTTGTATGATAGGTTTCTAAGATATTGCAATTGTAAAATATTTATTTAATGTGCAGTTCTTTGATTATTTACCAAAACAAGCCCTGAAGTTTTATTCACGAATCCCCATATAAATGTTTAAATCATACACTGAGATTACAAAACGTTTTGAATGCGATTTCCTTCAAGTTCAATTTTTTTCCTGGAGATTTGTGAACAAAACTTTGAGGTGAACATGAGTTGATAAAACATCCCATAATGGCCCTGTATGTCATGAGGCAACAATATTCTATTATTGTAACTGTTCAATGTTAAACTGAACTAGGTTGTGGGTGGCAGGGAAGTTCATATCTTAGGAAATTGGATCCAAATTAAATAATAATCATGAGGTAATACTTGCTTGTAGACGACAAACGTCATCACACACAAATGTACTGTCATTGTAGCACACTAGGAGTGAGTGGTAGTGAAGTGGTAGATCAATGGACAAAGTTCCAACCATAGAAATAATGTTATCTAATGTATGCAACGATTCTAGTGATTTGATTGGTTGAAAGGTGTCTTGGAAAAATGTGTACACCCTGGTTTGGCTGCAGTTAAAAGTTGTGACCTCATGATCACTGTGACGTCCTCGACTCGTACGTTAGACATTCTGCATGAATATTTGCAAGTTTGCTTTATTAAAATATTGTAGATGTATTATGATTTTTGATAAATTTGTTACCAGCGTGATTTCCGGGGCATACAAGGTTCTAAAAACCTGTACACCCTGGAAATCACGCTGGTAACTAATAATATACTAATCATGAGGTAATACGGTAATACTTGCTTGTAGACGTTACGTCATAGCAGAATAACGTGACATCCACATAACTGTTAATGGGAACTACTAACTTATAGTCATTATTTCTGGGTCCATTACAGTCAGCGAGAGCTTGATCGAAAGCCAGTCAATAAATGGAGGTGGGAGGGGAGGGGAGGGGGGGGGGGGAATAGCCAGAGATTTATTTCCAGTTAATATTTGCTTGTATTTATTTCATCTCTGTGTTACCATGGAATCCAGGAGCTTATGTTTTTCTGAATTAAGGACGATCGGTAATTGCATGTTTGTGGAGAACTGGCTTCATCAGAGGATGGGGAGAGGTTTGTCGATGACCGTATCCATGGTAGTTAATGATGTAGAAGAGTTGCACGGATGACTTCAATAGAGTTTTAAGTTAAGAAAGAAAAGACAAACTTTCTTGCAACTATGAGTACGGATTCTCATAGGATGTTCTGTACCTAAAATATTGAACTCGGTGGCTACTATTTTTTTGGGCTTCATATCAGAAAGTTTATGCAGGAGGGAGAATAAACATATTATATATGTACCAATATGCCAAACATTTCCTGATAAGGGAGGCACTGTTGGCATTTTGATTATGGAATATTGCTCTACTGGGAGTGGTACAAATTGCCATATGTCAGGAAATGACTATGAATACTAGTAGCAAAATTCCATCATTGTTCTGATATTTTCACTCTGTGATCATTTTGACCAATATGCATTATTGAACAGCTAGTATTTATTATAATGTCATTTTCCCTTTGATTGCAGTTATTCTAATTATTTATAGAAACACTGTGTTTCTTGGCATTAAATGTGGACATTCTGATACCATATCTATAATGATAATCACAGTAGCACTATGACATCTTTTTCGTGAGTCGTAGTGCAGTTGTTAGTCACAAGACTTCAGAGCACAAGGTCCTGAGTTCAAAACCCACCCTTGGGACATGGCACCAATGTCCCAGACGTAATAGCATGCACTGTGTGTGTGTTGCAGTTAGAATCTTGGGTTCAATACTGACAGTAGTATTCAAGCTGTATATCATTACATATTTATTACGGTATGTGATTGTATCTCAATTATAGCCAGTATTTCTTGTACAATATGAAATTAAGCAATAAAAAAATATGTTATTTCTCACAATGTTGTTTTTCTTTTTGAGCAGTATGTCAATTTTGTGCTTTGATTTCTATGTTCTATTAACTTTTTCATTTCATTTCAATATTTGATGATGGCATTAGAAAGGAATACAATTAATTCACTGCTTTGCAGGTTGTCTCACAGGCTAATCAACTAGCATTTAATAATCAGTTTATTCATGTTATTTAAGTCCCTGTCATTTTCTTCCAGGAAATTGTTCATTCTGATGGAAAACCAAAAGTAAAGACATTCAGATTACCTACGTTTGGGCAGCCGTCTGTATATCATGAGGTAAGTCAGTGGTCAGCTGTCTGTATATCATGAGGTAAGTCCATGCTCAGCCGTCTGTATATCATGAGGTAAGTCAGTGCTCAGCCGTCTGTATATCATGAGGTAAGTCAGTGCTCAGCCGTCTGTATATCATGAGGTAAGTGAGTGGTCAGCCGTCTGTATATCATGAGGTAAGTCAGTGCTCAGCCATCTGTATATCATAAGGTAAGTCAGTGCTCAGCCGTCTGTATATCATGAGGTAAGTCAGTGCTTAGCCGTCTGTATATCATGAGGTAAGTCAGTGCTCAGCCGTCTGTATATCATGAGGTAAGTCAGTGATGGAGACACGTAAATGATGATTCTTCTCAAATACCTTTTTACCCATTACACAGATTGAATCATACTAATTTTACATCATGACTCATTTTCTAATTGCCTAGTAATCCTATATAATCCTTGCGTATAGGTGAAATAAAGCACTAATTCAATCAAAGAAATAAACTTTTATGATATGTTGATATAGATTTAGACTATTCAAGCATCACATAATATGTAGTCCTGGGTATTCTTTCATGAAGCTCTCATATCCACTACGAGGTCATAACCCTCATAAGTGGTCTTGTATTATTGTGATTGAGATCTCTTACGAGTATTGTGATCTCCTAGTGGATATGAGAGCTTTGTGAAAGGGAGCCCTGGTGTGGACTATAACACTGATGACCTGTGACCTATGATGCAGCAGATTGCAAGATGGATGAAATATGACATGCAGAAATACTGCCAGATTTAGTTGGCATTTCATTTCCTTGCAACTTAATAGTCTTGAAACTAGAGTTTATGCTGTGATCTATGACAAATCATGACATTCAGTAAGCTGTAAGCTGTATTTGGAAATAGAAGTAGAATTTCTGAAAAGCTAAATTTGTATTTTGTTGGTCATTGTTGGTGATGCCTACTGTAGCCTTAGAAGCATGTTTCAGCAAATCTCAGAACATTGCAGTCAGGTATACAATTTCAAACGACAATCAGTTCATAATTTATTAATTGGGTATTTTTTTTATCACAGTCAATATAATTACAGTTTAAACATATTTCCCAACAATGAATATAATCCAGATTCAAAAGCCAGACAACCGAATCACAAAAAAATCATTGCAAATTCAATTCAAAGACATACTAAATCATTAGCATTGTAGATCATTTCCCTGAAATCTGTTTGATGTAGATTACTTTCCCCCTTCTAGTTCCTCATAAGATGACATATATGACATTACTATGTCAAGCATCAGACATTGATGACTATCTATCAAATGAAAGGATCATTGTGGCCCCTTGGGGGGTTCCTGCCTTACTTCACCTACGTGGGTTCCGCCACAGTCTCACACAGTGACTACTACAGCTTAGTATGTCCTATGTCAAAGTCTATTGGTTGGCATCAATAGAGAGTATCATAATTTAAGTGATGCAGCTGAGGGTAGCAATGAAAACACGACTACTTTAGCCGGTTAGTATGACACTAGGTGCTATTCCCAATTAGACAATAGAGCTAGTAGCCTACTAGTAGTGTTTGAAGAGCAACAATATTCCCTCTGGAAGACCCATTATGATGTTTTACATAGGCGTAAATGTCAGACATAAATACTGGATCCTATTTTGCTTAAATGGTAATGAACGCTTTAGCTTGTTTAATTGCATTCATAAAGAATTACTTGGAGGGCATTGACCATCATTTCCATAAGCATTGTTGTCAGACGTATTAAGTCTTTCTAGGTTTTAATCAGTGTTCTGGTCTGAATATTTGTTGACCTAGTATATTGGGTCTTGTCCTGCCCTACCCCTGCCCAGCCAGTCCATGCCCAGCCTGTCTACTTATTTCACTTGAAGTCTTACAACCCAGAGAGTCTGGGAATCTCTACAGTTACCACAGGTGTTTTGTCATTATGTCATCACCTGAAGAGTGAGTGATTGAATGGGCGAGTGATTTGGTATGATGTTGTGAGTGAGTTAGTGGGTAAGTGAGGCTTTATGCCATTTTCATGCAACGCGGCAATTCCATTATGGTCTGAAGGAAACGTGTGTGGGGGAGGACCTAACTCTACACAGCTCTGCATGTAGAACCCTTCTGTAGAGAATACATCTGGCCCCAGAATGGAATTTAAACTCATAGCTTTTACTTTCCAATGGCCATCAGATTTCCCATCTATCGGAGGTCATTTATTCAAAGCAAATATACATTGCTCTCCATAGCCACAGTTCCTTTTACATCATATTAAATGGCATACTGATGTCTTCAGTAATATTGAAGTAAAGTTCAAAAAAAAAGAAAGATAAAATTTCTCCCATTATTACCAGGTATTTTTTTATTTTTACAAATACTGCAATAAATATCATGTAATTAATAAGTTACTACAGTAATCTGTTACATTGATGAAGTTGATGAGCATGTACATGTGGGATATCCAACATTGCTACTTCTCGTCTCACTATGTTTAGATATTAGCATGATTTGGGACTTATTTTGGATTGTTTTGGTGGCCTTTGTTTTGCATACCTTACATAAATAGAAAACAAAGGCAGAACATTCTTCTCTTGACACAATTAAAGAGTTGATGTGCATGGAAGAGTTTTCACAACAAGACTAAGCGCTTATGATAGTATTTGTGTCGGTACATTCCAGTTTAGTGTAGCCATCACACGGACAAAGTAGTCAGGAAGAGGCATGAAGGCTGTCACCATCTATTGCATTGATTTGTCACAGTTACATGCGAAACACGTTTTTTGGTCATTCCCAGATATTTCTTTTGCAATTCCATGCCATCTGTTATTTATGTTTGAAAGTAATACATGACATCCCTTCTATACAATATTTAATGAAAGCCTCGCTGATTTCTTCATGAACAGAAATGTCTACTCTATGGATAGGTGAGAGCAACTCAGCTTAGTTGGCAGTAATCTGGAACATAGAAACTTGTTAAGATTTTGGAACCATGGATCTGGAAATGAAACTTTTACTATTGAGTGTAGCATTTCGAGAGGAAGTTGGTTCTTTGTTTGATGCCTAGTAATTTGGATCTAGAAATGAAACTTTTACTATTGAGAGTAGCATTTCGAGAAGGAAGGTGGTTCTTGTATATTTAAGAAGTAAACTCGATGTCATGACAATTTTCCATGGAATCGCGGAAATCCGCTGATTATTTTGTCCAGGGGTGGATTTGTTTGTCCTGGGCGTGGCTTGGAGTATGCAGGCTTGTTTTCTGCTGAAATCACAATTGCCTTCATTAACCCTTTCCATGCTGGAGGCAACCGGAGATGCCCTAAAGAGCTGTGTCTGTGCCTAATCCAGCAGGGCCAAGGTTAAAGTTACTTACTACTTGATTCCCGCAGCGACGTTAAACTCCATAATCACTCACTCACTTACTACTTATTATATAATATGTGTAATTTTTACGGGATGAAGGTAACCTCATCACTTCTGGCAGCTTTGGCAGAAAGGGTTGTTTGCCATGGTATAGGCTTTCCCTCCTTGCTGTCAGATTAATCACAATCATGACTATATTGTTACTTTCTGGTCCCTCCAGCTTACAAACGTCATTCTCAAATATCAGAAAGAATTAGGAACTGGTTGTCTTAATAGATAGATTGTGGAGAGTACCAGCCAGTGCTCACAGGATGTTGCAGGTATCCTCCTACCCTAAACTGACAAGCCATGATATGTGAAAGAATCTTCAAAGCTGCTCCTACAGCTGAACTTGTCGATTATATCCATTTTACATTCAGTATGAAATGGGATACGCTGGTATGTTGGCATTATAGTAATTTGTTACTGTTACATGACCAACAAAAGACTTGAAAGAGATGTCCTGGCCAAGGCATCAAAGTACCCACAATGGACTGGGGTTACCTCTACAGCACAAAAAGAAATGACAATTTTCTGCTTGTATTTCAGCCTAGCCACTTGAGCACATTGACACTGACGGAGAGTGCTCTTTCACGGTACAACCAGACACAGGAGATGTTCAAGAGCGGACCCTATCCCCAGTACGAGTGTGTCAACGGACAGAACAGGTGGGTCCCAGTTAACCCTCTCCCTGCTGGATCAGGCACAGGCACTGGTCTTTAGGGCATCTCTGGTTGCCTCCGGTATGGAGAGAGTTAATGAACAATCTGTCCCCAGGAGATACAGAGCTGGAACTCATTAAGTGATCACATGGTTTCAGAACCATGCCGACCACTAATATGTTTCGGAATACTTATCCCGACATCTGATTCTTTGGTGCAGGCTTCTGATGACTGTACAGTAATTTTACCTGGTTGATGTGGTTTTTATTGATGTACCAGTGTGTTGATCCTGTTACTATCCTTTTGACATCTCCAAACTCCCAAAATATCCTTTTGTTGAGAAATGTCACAAAAATCTTCCAAAATAAATTACTAAAGTGACATCGAGCACCATTCACCACTACCACCACCACCCAAATTATTGATTTCAAATGGCAACAAGTTTTACTGATATTCATTGTATGCTTTTACCCAATCCCAAGACATTTTTGGTCAATAAAATATGTTTAAACTAAAAATAAGCAAACTGCAGCAATCCTCTTCATATGCTGCATTACCGATGATGATACATTAATGGATGGTCTGACATTAGACTTTCTGAATTGAGGTATGGATGCCTTCTTTTCTGTTGAAACCTTCAGTTTGGATTTTTTTTTAAACAGTCCTGAAAAATCACTATGCTCATAGGACTTACATAGGAAAAAGGTTTCTGTCTGTCATTCATCTGTCTGTCATGGCATCCCATGATATTGATAATGTAATTATCCATAATTAGATAATATCTTAAATTACACTAAAACAATTTCTTCTTATTCTTCTTCTTCTTTTGTTTTTGTTCGTAAAAGTACTTTTAACTACTGGGGTTGGAAAATAATAGGTTTTCAAACGTCAGCAAGTCTGTTGTAGGAGATGTTGGGGTTACGGAAGGTCTTCATTACATGGAATTCATTGCTATCTCACTTACATGGAAGTGAAATACTACCAGGACACCTTTTCCTGAAGGTCAGGGGACCTATTCTCAAGACAATCTTATGAATTTCTAAGCCTAAGAACTTTTGTAACATTTTCATAGCCCTATGATATGAATCTTTAAGATTGTCGTATGATCGTAAGAACGTTTTGGGAATATGCCCCCCTGGTATCCACTGAGAACATAGCGCTATTGCTGATCTGTATGAGAACTCTTTATGGATACAAGACCTTCATGAAAGGATGCCCAGCCTCTCAAAACAAGCTGACATTTTATATGGCGATTTGTGAATAAAACTGAGGATCATGAAATCATACTCAAGAAAGTTTCGTAATCTCGGGGCCATGGTTGCATTCAATCTAGAGTTTTTCCTGAAAATAACAGTTTGCTAATAATTTGAATACGTGTTCGAATTATTAGAAAAATATGAAAATTGAAAATGATCTGTTTTCATATAATTCAGTACAAACAAATTATAGTACAAAATATGGTTGTAAATGAAATGGTAAATAAATTAAGGATTTAAAATAAATAATAAATTGTTTAAATTTATTATTTGAAAAATATTGTGTTCAAATCATTAGAAAATTATGATTTTATAAAATTGGTCATGTTCGTATTTTTAGGATCGGGGGGAAAAGAATTTTGGCGATTAATTTAGGTGTTTGAAGTATTAGAGGGTTTCGATTTATTAGGGTAATTGCGATAAATCAGTCATGTGTATAATCTATTTGCTGCTTCACTATTGTTTTTCCTACAAAACAGTGCAAGATCCAAATCTGTGGTAAAAAAATAGCACTAAATAGCACTATACATTCTGGCTGAACAGATAATGTAGCACTAATGTAGCACTTCATAGAAAAAAGTAACATGTCACGAATGCAGTGCATAAACGCCTAAATTTAGAAGATATAAGAAATGTGACCAAATGTGACAGATGTATTATCCTGTCAGAGCACGTATCTGTTTCTTATGTTAATCGTATTAGTTAATACAATCTATATCAGTGAAAATACAGTTAATAATAACATTCTAATTATCATAGCCTTAGATATCACGAAGCATGTTCTTCAGCTGTTACATATAAAAAGGCCACATTTCACAGTGGTGTCACGTGCCAACGGAGTGTCCTGGTGTGCAATAATACCATGGTCCGTGTCTTCAGTTGTTATAAACAAATTGGCTACGGTAGCTATGACATTGGCCTCACAGGGATTCCAGATATTGCTTGTCATGACAACAAGAAAACTGCTACCTGGTGACTACCAGGATTGTATTCACAGACTAACAAGTACATTAATTGAGGCCCTGTATCCTGTTGTTGTTGTGAATTTCCGTTAATTCTATTCATAGTTCCACTGACTCAATTGATGTCATTTTAAAAGTAGTTACAGTAACAGCTATGTTGCGATTAATGTTCACATTTCTGAGTTTCAATGATTTGTGTTGCTATTGGAACTGTACTGCTGCATATGTAAAAAGAAATAATTATCCAAAGAAATTAGTATTCTGCGTTTAAAATGTATAGGAATAAACATTATTTTTGGTATCATACTATCAATTCTGTCTTATGGCCAAGTTCTATTTGGAAGTAAGCCTATCAGAAATAATTATCCAAAGAAATTCGGATTCTGTGATTATTTTGGTATCATACTATCAATTCTGTCTTATGGCCAAGTTCTATTTGAAAGTAAGCCTATTTCAGTACAAGTAGTCCATGGTAACATTTTAATCTAAGCAAACGAAGCAACTGTTCCCCTAATGCACATGAATAATATTATGTAAACTGAAGGCATATTGATGGAAATTTGCAGCTTGGATTACAGAATATCCATCAATCTTTCATGAGTATTTTATGTCAGCTTCCTCCATTATTGTGCATGTCAAGCTCAGGGGACAAGTTTGTAGACATGAACCACCAATGTTTTTGTTAGATGTTGTTGCTATAAGCACATATCTAGTATTACTAGTAAAATGTAGATATGTTATCAATGACTACACTCTAATTATACGTAATAATTCCAGGCTGCAACAAATTTTAGTTGGAAAATTAATATTTTCTAACATGAGCTATTTTAAAATCTTATTTTATTTTTAAATTCTTAAATTAAAGATGTTTTCTTTTCTGTTTTTATGGTTTTAGACATGGGATCCTGTCATACATTATGTCCATATACAACTCAGCCATCGTGTTCCTGTCCCCCAGATGTCACCAGTCTCTATGTCAAATGGCATCCAGGTTAGCACGACCCTGTGTCATGACACAACCGACTTCATTCAATATATTACTTCCACAAATTTGTTCAGCATTAATGGAGAGAGTTGAACTCAATGCTAAATTGTTCAGTTTACATTGATATACATCCACTCAGAAAGAAATACAGATGTTATAGATTTCAATCTATTTTTGTATTACCTCCGATTTAAAAACTACGTACCTTGAGCATTCTTGAAGAAACCCCGCAGAGATTTCAAAGTAAACATTTCAAATAATTAGCCTTTATCAAGAGTTTCAATATGTTACGAGTTAATTTTCTCTAGCCTCTCTTAATTTAAACTGCTTTCTAGATAACAAAATGCAGATTTGGACCAAAATTGAATTTAAATTAAAATTTTTCCAGATTAGCTGTGACTGGGTTCAGTAACTTACACTCTGGTGAGCCTGACTCCAGTCCAGACAGTGTGTGTGATCGCCGCAATGGCTTCCAGTCAGAAGGCCTCCCCAGGCTCTCTGTCAGCCCAGCGCTGTTGGTAGAAACGCTCACGGGGATCTACTACGTCATGTAGGCAATCATTGGAATTTTTGTTGTTGTCCTATGAGCTATTTTGTCATCTGTTTTTGTATTATCCAATGCTTTAACATAGTGGTAGTGCAGTGGTAGAACAGTTGGACTTCGGAGCCAAGGTTCCAGGTTCAAATCGTGATATAAGTCGTGATATAAGTGAAAGAATCTTGAAAGCGACTCTAAACCCCAATTTAAAAAAATTTTTTTTTTTAAAATGGGTGAATAATTCTCACAGTAATGTCAAACTTCAAGCCACTCATTGACCCATGTTTTAAAATATTTGATTCTATTTTTATTTTTATTGAATTGGGGTTTAGAGCCACTTTTAGAGACTTTTTCAATTACATCACAGTTTCTTATGATTGTTACTTAAAAAGTTTAGTCTTTCAATGCTCCAGATAAATTTCATTTTTTGTATTTGCAGAAAATGTAAGGACTAAATAACACAATTAGTTATCTGGCCCCCGTTTCACAATGACATCCTAAATTTAGGAGCTCCTAACTTTATGACCCAGTTTATCACCTCCTAAGT
>JAUTBT010069656.1:0-13824 GCA_032361225.1 Lepetodrilus schrolli
TGCCCTAAACTGACAAGTCGTGATATAAGTGAAAGAATCTTGAAAGCGACTTAAAACCCCAATGAAAAAAAATATATTTTTAAAAAAACCGATTCAATTAAATACAGACATCATCTATGATAAACGTAGTCGTATAATAGACGTTGTAGATCTGTGATATTACTACAAAACAAATCCATCATTCATATATCATTAAGGAAATTGATCATTAGGTAGTCACTGAATGAAGATACTATATTAATGATAATTTGTCATCTCATTCGCAGTAACTGTACAGAGTATTGCCTTCATTAACTGCCAATTACTGTCCAACTACTGTCCAACTATGCGGATCAACAGACCGAGTAATACCAATGTGACTAGAATACTTCCCTCTTTGTCTATTCTCTAGGAATATTGAATTCCGGTCCGCGCTTTTAGCATTACTACGTTCAAACTGGGTATGGAATAGAAAGAAAGATAATTCAAGCATACTAGCGTATCGCGTACAACTCAACAGACCCGTTTGACAGATTGCGGTGTGCATAACTTTGACTTCCAACACGAGAAATACCACATAGAGGGTAGCTTTCGCTATCTAGTCAAGCAAGGCTGGCTATATGGTAAATATGCTTAACTTCTTATTAGCTTTGTATATAAACATGAATGTGTCTAGAATCAAGACTATAGCATAGCTTGTAACGGAAACGAATCTCCAATTACAATGAAAAAATATATACGTCTACGAATTGTCGCCGATGTATAATTATGAAGGCTATTTGGTCTATATAATAGTCGGCAGTTGTATAAGGACTACAGTAACGTGATAAGGAACAATATACGTATATTTGATTGTGGGAAGAGTAAACAAATTTGGTAACTATAGGAAGGAAGTCTTTCCTGTTAATGTTAACGTACAATTCATGTCTAATTACATACTTTGTCTATACAACGTAGTTAACTTCCGAAGTGACACCGATCGACTCTCAATGTGACAGACATCATCAATTGTGTCTGGGGAGAGATTTAACTACCATAATTATTCGAGAGAAGCTCGATACTTGATATGTGCGAAACCAATATGGCGTTAACGTCAGACGTTTCAGCGTTGTGTGTTCGTTATCCAGACATGGGGTTTGACGTTACACTCCAACCCCAGGCTTCTTGTTATCTGTGTACTTCATGTGATATAATCGATAAACGTTCCCCTAATTGTAACAAATAACAGTTAAACATGCTAACAAAAAGGGTCCAAATTATAACACCGTGGATTTGAACCGTCACCCATTAGGCAGATTTCTAGTAAACGCTTCCATAAACATGAAATTGAATATTAGCGTTTTTCAAATATCAACAAGATTGTTACTGTCGATTTTGTAATGGTGACCCACAAGAAATATGGATTAGATCTTAATTGGTAACGGATTTGATATTCTACCATCCATTTCAAGTGTTTGTCTTGTAGTGCTAACACCATTTCTTTACTGCCATTGAGTAGAAATTCAAGACAAAAATAGCTGCCATTAGTGATCACCAATTCAAATACGAGTTGAAAAAAATATATCCATTTTCAATACTCATATACAGTGTACTATATATATTTTCGTGCTTTAATTAATTAATAAGGCGGAATAATAATATATTTCTATAGTAACTTATTGTTGATAAACAATGGAGTATCAATTGAATCATAAATATAACGTGTATTAGTTGAGTAAACTAATTAGCAGCTTACATATAGTGAATGTATATACTACCGACAGTAAATGACCAGTAAGACAGTTCTCATGTATAATGTTTTACATTACTCCAATGTTGTTATAGGACATAGATTACCTTAGTAATACAGCTGCACATACTACGTTCAAGGTAACAACACTGTCATTGTCATTGATGGATTTTGGAGATAGAAAGAACGTTTGACGATTTACACGGGCATCACCAGTGACTGTACGGTATTGAGCATTACGCAACACTGGCCCCAGCAGTTGGCTTCAGTGGTGAGAAGGTTAGTAGCGTATACATAGGTCTATATATGTCAATTATTACTGTCTGCAAGGGCATACTGAGATTAGTATTCCCACACTGGAATTGAAATGAACGCAGCTGTATATATTAGCACGTATGAATACGTTCAGTAAGGAATCAACAGTAACGCATTAGAGTCATCTTGTGTATTGTTCAAAGTGACAGAGTATGCCCTCACTGCACCATTGATCACCCACCTAACTTGAAGTCAATTCGACTTCCGTGGGAGGCATCTATAATCGATTGCATGGATAAGTATTGACATTAATCTATTTCAGGGAATGACGCAAAAATATAATTTTCACTAAAAAAAATACACGATTTAATAGTCAATTCTGCTTCCGTGGGAGGTACCTTTAATCGATTACATGGATAGGTATTGATACTAATTTATTTCAGGGAATGACGCAAAAATACAATGCATTTTCACGATTTAATTGCCAATTTGTGTTAAAATGAAATAAACGGATGAACATATACTAGGTGAAATTATATTTATCGATGCGTCACGCATTGAATAAGTGCATGTAGTGTATGTTACCGACCATTGAATGTTTGTGTAGCCGACATGTGGAGCGCTTCTCTCATGATAAATCGACGAACACACAATGAAATGGCGTAAGGATGTATTATAATTGCATGTGCTATTCTTCGTAGCGTTGGCTTCAGATTTTTAGATAGGTGAATATTAGGATCTCTAGCGAAGTTGGAAACTCATCGAACTAGTGTTTGATCGTGTCTCTGCCACTCGTGAAACTATCGATTCCCACTCCACTCGATGAGAAAACATGGCATAAACACACACACACACACACACACACACACACACACACACATACATACACACACTCACACACACACACACACACACACGCTTACACACACATACACACACAAACACACACACGCACACACACACACACACACACACACACACAAATACCCGTACTGGGCAACCTTAGAGAGACGAAAGACGTTACCATGGACCCCAAGTGTCACGATACTACTTCCAGGCGTCTTGAGAAATTATGCAATAATAACATCTGTATGGAGCATCCCTGTTATTGAATTTGAAATGTCACATGTACAATACCCGTAGATATCATTCCACTCCTTGAAAGACAGAACATTAGCTGTGGTAGTTATATATGTTATACGAGATAATTATGCGGACACGGATTATGTATGATGGGAGTACAGATAATGCCTCACGACCGTGAATTAATAAACTATTCCAACTACAGATTATATTATTATTGGTGGAACGTGGCGATACAGATTATATCTTATGACAACAGGGTATATTGATTGCTAGAACGTGCGGGAAAACGGCATATTAATACAAAGACGTTAAACAGATTAGAGTATTTCTGAGTGAAATCAAAAAACAAAATAGTATATACAAATAAAGATAAACTACAAACTAGACCAAAGAATGCCTGCACAGTAGCAGGACATTCACTGATGTCATTGAATATAAACACGTCTGGCGAAAACGCAATCTAATATTTAGTTGGAATGTGACGACGCCATAATGAAATATTGCAACATAAGACTGCCAGAAATGGCTGCCATTTCCTGTTATGGTCTGGCGAAGTCCGGCAATTTATCTTAGCTGCTTAAAGGAAAGCTGCTTACATACCGTCAGAAGTGATTTGATTGATATGGAGTCGTCAGATACTTTAGGATTAGCAGACAGAGGTCCTCCAGAGTTGTTGTGGTTGAGGAATTTACTTAGTGTGTACTTTTACACTATTGGCGAGAATGTGTAGACTTCATGCAGGAAAGTGCATTCGGTGTTATATTATACATGTAGGCTACCTTGAACCATATCGATGTGGGTTAAATGCATAAACTCACAAATACTAGTAATTGACCGATCTAAGTATCAAACAATGTTTTACCTGAAACTACTTGTATTTTATATTTGATTTGTCTAAACCAGTGTTATATTTAACCTACCATTTTCTTGAGGTCCTGCTAGTTATCAATAGTTTAATATTGGTGCATATACATAAAGTACGTAGTATATTATACCTATAAATCCGAAGGGATGTATACCTACAGTAGGCAATATAGAGTTTACCCAGAAACATCTTCATCACGACTTAAGAAAGCTGTATTAGAAACGCGATAGCAAACGAAACGTACGTAAAGTCTGTAGTCTAGCAATAATTGCGCCATGATGACATATTGCAACTTTCCGGAAATTGTCTGGATCAGACATAGAATGCATGTAGCAATACGCATAGTGTATACTCAAGGAAAGCTGCTTACATACGGTCTCAAAGATTTTCATTAGGAAATAAATAAGTCGTCAGATTGCGTTGGAGACTCAGACAGATCACCAGGAGTGAGTGATGGAAATGTAAATACCTGTAGTGTACGTGTCTTTCCGTTCCGAGAAGTTCCAACATGGACATATAATACTTACATGTGAACGCTTAAGATGTGTATAAGACCTTATAGCTTTCCATCTGCATAAATGACTTTACTGGTGTACATTTGTAGGCCTAAAGAGGTGTAATTGTGAATAGCAGTGAATTGGTAAACGGTAGGACGAGATGAACACATGAATGCTAACCTTATCGCGACTTAAACGGGAGATTTTGTTGTATACTCCCCGGCGAGTTGAGAAATACTGATCAATTGGACGGGGTAATAATGTAAATCTATGAGCACGCTTTAATTTCTAGTGTTGAATTGACGCAGTATAAATGGGTGCATTAGTATTATTAAATAGCCCAACAAGGACACTGAAAATGAAAGAGTTAATAATTCTACAAATTCCCTGAATTATAACCAACACCGGCATATCACAGTTTATCCTGAAAACTCGACATGATTGACCTGGCTCAGAGATTACGAAACCTTTTTGAATACGATTTCATGCTCCTCAAAGTTTTCATAAATCCCCATGCAAAATTTGACCTTGAGCATAAAATCGTACTCAAACGTTGTATTAACTCGGGGCCTGCTATATAAAATTATATCTTAGTGAAATTTAGTGTCATACTTTCATACTAATGACTATAGTTTCCAAGGAGTCATTTGGACCCTGTAGATAAAAAAAACACTTAAAATAAGTGAAATACTGGTCGCCAGATGCAACATTAGGTCGCCATGGCTCCCAAAGTAGTGGCTAAATTGAGCCCTGTAGTTACATGTAGTTTATTCCAGTTAGACTGCTCATGGTTCTGTTCCACAAAGCGATATCATAGTGCTACAACTGTTTTGTGGAATGTGACCCTGGATCATACACGTATATTCAAATCACCGACTTCAAAGCATACACTCACAGATTAAGTTGTCGTTTTAGACCGAAATGCAAAGTACATGCACTTAGCATACATATAACCCAAATAATCAGTTGGTAATGCACTGTAATATCTCAATATTGTCTATAGTCTAATAACTGAACACGGTCAAAATAACCTTTCACGACCACTGGTACAAATAAAGCTACATATACTATAAATATTTTTTAAATAGTAAAATATGAAATATTGAAAGCCAGTTGGATATTCGGAAAATGTAGCTGGTTACCCAATATACTTGTGTAGACACATCAAATGTACATACTTTCATGTAAGACAATACGTTTGACCATGAAATATCTGATTCAAACCTGTAATTGTATGCCTTTAAAGACATCATAAAATTGATACGCAGCCTTTTACATCCTGTACAAGTTGAAATGCATTAGGCCTAAGGCTTAGGACATGAACTTATTACAAAGCTCCATGCACATTATACATCACTAACCCACGCGATCTAAATATTCCAGCGATTTGGGCTTCAGTATAAGAGCTCACTGTTGCCAACTAGCTCAAGTAGACCATTAATTGTGTTTGTGTGCAGTAGGCATCAAGTAAGTAATCCAATTAACGGTGTACGTTATTTAAGGTAAACACATTAATAAGCTACGCCGTTATCGATTTTCCGAACATTCCCAATTGTACGTGACAAGAGTTCCTCTTGCAACCAACGAAGCTTATTTCAGACGTTAGCGGTCAGTAGATCTATTTATGTAGATAATACCGGACGTCATAGAGGTCAGTGCTGGTCCTTAGCCCGATGACCGTTGTCCGTGATACTGAGCGGACATGTCATCAAACTAGACCAATGGGGATCCTTTGGTAAAGACAGCTATCGAAAGGGTTTAAGTTTGGCAATTCGACCGTAATGTTCTGCATCCCGAAATCGACTTTGCAATGGAAGATGGGCTTGATTCCCTTTGGTTTAATTTTGTCATAGACATATCATGTATACGTGCACTATACATCATCAGAACACTCGACTACATTACTTAATTAACTGTATTTATGAATTATTTAATAGCGCGTGAAGATATTGAATAACGGCTTTAAACGATCTAACCGCTAGTGGCAAATGACATTTGCGTTTCTCAGCTCGTATAATGAAATAAATGTACAAGGAACTGCTCGCAATCGGGAAATTTAGCATCCGTGGCAAATTACTTGTAATTCTCCAAATTCCCGAGAATCCATACTCAGGAGATATGTTAACTTTCGACATACTCATGAAGTAAAAAAGCACCAGATAATGTCAGTTCTAACTATAGCCGGAGTAAAACATCGATAAAATTCGGTAAAACGTGGATAAAACAACATGTATTTTTGTGGGCGGTAAAAACTATTCTTAAACATTAGCGGTCTTGTTTGTTGTGCCTGCACTAAAGACCAAGAGTCTATTCATGCTCAACGTGTTACAACTGCTAATCAATCAGCCGTTTCTTGTTATTAGAAAGTAGTAACTTGCAATTCCCAGAAACACTACCTGCCAGTTATACGGTAGGTGTAAGCAATGTCCAATACGTCATCACACATTGTTGGGGAAATAGTACATAAACACCGTGGTTCCTTAAGAATATATGAATTAAGAATACATGTATACATGCATGCAACTATATCCATTCTCTCGGACCTCCAAATTCGGGAATCGTATATTCTAGAGAATACAACTCTTCGTGGTTACATGATTTAACCAATCATTAAAATGTAAATGACTTGAATGTATACATTAAAAAAAATAGATCGTATAGTTATTTGAACAGATATTTGCTAACTCTCGTGAACTGCGCAAAATGTAATTTCATTGTAATCTGAAGTCTCCTGTACAAAACGGCATAACTCTGAGTTACCTTAAGTCCAGTCTTAGCTAAAGACTAAATTACGGTTGAAGTTAAGGTTTCTTAAAGTTACGTCGTTTCGTACGGGATGGTATTCGATGTCTATTTTTCCTTTGAGATGAAAATATCTTTAATTGACCGACGAGTACATAATCCTGATACCAACCAAAATAACAACAGTAACATTAAGCGTTGTTCCTTAGAGTACAATTACTACCACTGTATTGTTTTGGAGTGTCCTGCACGTACTAGTCTAGTATGCCAATATCATACGTGTATTAATTATACATCCCGTTGACCATCACCTGAACAGTCCCCATTCAGCCACAATGAAAAATTGTACACATATTATGTGAGTACATCTTCCCTAGGCTAAGTAGTAAACGGAGCCAGCGTAGCTCGAAGATCTACACTTCCCTGGCGGATATGATGTGATTAGGGCATTCAATACATTATTATTTGTTTGAATTGAGGACTAGAGCCGCTTTCAGGACTACTTCACGGCATGCTATTTATCGGCAGGAGGAAACCTGCAATACCCGTAGCGTTGAGTGTTGCAGTAAATACGTGAGCACCACCAAGGATGTGTTTTTTTTAAAGGTCTCTGCTTCGCCCGTACCTGTTGAGTATTGTAAAATATAATCAAAAGGTAGGATTGTGTTTCTCCCTCGCTCTATCTACCTGCCTTTCTCTCTAGCTCTCCATCTCTGTAGCTCCCCCTCTCTCCCTCTCTCTCGCTCTCGCTCTTTCTCTCTCTCTCTCTCTCTCTCTCTCTCTCGCTCTCTCTGTCTCTCTCTCTCTGCGAGTAACTTACAGTATGACACAGTAATAGGCACTTATGTAGAGGTTCAGCACAGTAGTAGGAATTTTTTTAAAGGCTGAATCAGATATTGTTTGATTTATTTTTCATCACTTCGATATGACACTCTACCAGAAACCAGTACAAAATTCGCAATTCCCTATGGGCAAGTTTAAAATGTAATGCAAGGAGTCGTTTTGCTCAATATTTCACCAGGGCCCCGTTTCTCAGAACAGTTGTAACATACAGAGTTAATTAGCTTCACTTTATTTGTGGCACCAGAAGTAGACTGGAATAACCTTTGGTCGCATATTGTATGTGTATCATAATTTGGAGTCATTTGAGATTATAACATATCAAATAGAATGGTTCGTCGTTTAATTTTCATGCAGCTAGTGGTGAGACAGTTTCAAAGTTCGTTGAAATTCGTATCACAGCGGTGTCCACTCGCATTTCTACTCGAGACAACGATATCCTCGTCCCCAGTCACGTGACCCCGACCAAGAACCAGGATGTACGAGACATTGGATGTCAATGCTCATCCCCTGTCACGTGACGCCGATCAAGAGCAAGAACCAGGATGCAAGAGGCGTGAACAGCCATTAGTGAGTTAGTGCTGAGATGATTGTTCCAGTGATTTAGTCGATGGTCGATGATCGTGTAAGGGCTATATATCGCCACTTTTAGCAAATGCCACTTGTACGACAACCCCATAATAGCCACGCTGTATGCTGCATAAATACGTTCGAGAATACGCGAGACACTACGAGACATATACGCTGTTACATGTAGGTTACATTGCCATTGTACATATCATTATATAGTTGTTTTAGAAAAGCCCAACTATTTTCATATCACAATGTCAACCATGCCAGCAGTTAAATACATATCAGCATAATTTTATCCTAGGCAGCATCTCTTTCCTCTTGGCTGAATTCATGGTCTTCTAAACGAAACATGCACATGCATGTTGGAATAGCAACCCAAGAACGCCACGAAGAAATGATACGTGTATTTACATAGCATGCACTCCATAATACAATACAATATAATAATAATAATAAGAAGAAGAAGAATAAGAATAGTAATGGTAGTAATAGTAGTAGTAGTACAACAATAACAACTACTACTATGTTTGTGGTTTTTATTTTATTTTATTTTATAATGGTAAAAGAAGAAGAAGAATAAGAATAGTAATGGTAGTAATTGTAGTAGTAGTAGTAGTAGTAGAAGTAGTAGTAGTAGTAGAAGAAGTAGAAGGAAGAAGAAGAAAAAGAAGAAGGAGGAGAAGAAGAAGAAGAAGAAGAAGAATAGTAATGGTAATAATAGTAGCAGTACAACAATAACAACAACTACTACTATGTTTGTGGTGTTTATTTCAGTGAACTACAACAACGCACTGGTCTGCAATGTCAACACTTTACATTTTGTCACATGCAATACCAACAACCACTTACCATATCTCGATAGCAAATCGTGGGCGACTCTATAATTAGTGACGGTATATAATTAGTGACGATATATAATGAGTGACGGTATATAATTAGTGACGGTATATAATTAGTGACGGTATATAGTGAGTGACGGTATATAATTAGTGACGGTATATAGTGAGTGACGCTAATATAATGAGTGGCGTTATATAATGTGGCTATTGACATTGTCCTAAAAGGTTTCTATGAGGCGCAGACGGCAGTGGCACATCTGGCTAATGAAGTCAGTGTTTAAGACAGATCCTATTCTGCCTGAGGAAAGGATATTGACTAAATTACTATACTTTGAGGACGATGACATTTGACAGATTTGCAATTCTACACATGAGCGATCCCGACAGACTCAAATTGCATGCAATTGGATATTTGAATTCATGAAGATTTGGCTTAGAATAAGTACGGGGGAACTGTCGTTGAAAGGGTAACCGAAATGAAAATGGGCCTATATATGCAACGTTGAATTATCGGTAGCTACTAGCTTTGTGAATTACATCTTCCTGAGTTTATATTTCTAAATATTTGTACAATGTAACGATTTATTATTATTATTATTATTATTATTAGTAGTAGTAGTAGTAGTAGTAGTAGTAGTTTATAATATGTTATTAGAAATATGAAATCAGATGTATTACACTACCGGTGAGATATCACCCATGTCATAACTGTTCTGAGTTATCTAACTAGTGTAATTACACATTTTCCGCTATATATATATATATATATGGTGGTACTACTTTTGCTATTTTTAGCTGGTGTGTCGTGTGAACAAATGACTTCGAATGTAATTATAACAAGATGTAAAAATCGCATGTCGTCAAGATATATCGATGACGAATACAACAAACATGTAAGAAAATGAATATCTTGGATTTAGAACAACACAGGTTTATTCGTTAGTCACAGCTGTTCATCAGCTATTCATAGCCTGACAAGCAAAGTTTGAATTAAAGTCGAATTTCTTCAAGGGAATATGTAGTTGTGAATACGCAATGCGCGTCAGGCGGTCTAGCCTTTGTACTATGTATTCTTGGGCGTCCTCTATAGTTTAAACTGATGGAAAACGAACTGCAATAAAGTTAATCAGCTTGGTCATTTGTATGTCAGGCTTTCGATCGTCATATACCAAAACCATTCACTCGTTTCATTTTCATAAAAATGGTATCACACGGAAGCTCGTTTAGTATTCGCTATAAATTATCTACAAATTACATGATGAGAAATGCATTATTGTAACAGGTCTTTCATGAAGTCGACAAAAGATCGACCACGAGCTGGTAAACCACGTGTCACTATTGCAGCTCATGATAGGAGCATCCGGGTATTACACATACGTCATAGAACTGTAACAGCAATATAAATTGCTGGTAATGTACCTTATTTACGAAGAGTGTCTGCGCAGACAATACGAAACCGACTTAGTCTGTACGGAATACGAGCCAGGCCTCATACTGCATGTGTGACCATGGATTTTCGAGAGAACTAGAACATTCAATATGCTGCCAAATAGCCAGATCTTAAGCCAATTGAGCATATTTGGTAAGAACGATCGGCGACTACGACAACGTGAACCTGGACCTCAAACGCCTCATTGCAGGATGAATGAGCAAGAATAAGTCAAACTCGAATACAAAGACTTATACAGTAGAGCGTGCACAGCAGTTGTCCAAGCCCGTGGCGATCACTCCAGATATATTGACTTCAATCCCTCCGTGTAGAGAAATGTCATCATTTAGGTGACTTTGTTCCTGATTAATACACACATCGGAGATATACCAGGTCTTTGGACGTCATATTCGGTCGATAAGTTGTCTTAATTTACAGAAGTCATAAGCGAAAATACATCAATTATGCGTTTCTTTTGTTGGGAGAGTATACATGCAACATCCTCAAGACACGGAACCAGGCTGCTCTGTCATACGCTACGTTTTTACTAGCGGCACTAGCCATGTGCGTTGGAAGATTCGTACATACAGGTAGCTTGATTCCATTACAATTACAATAGACGTTCCTATAATTAAGCGTGTATTTATTTCTACATTAAAATGTCATTGATAATTAACGTAATGTCTCTTATCACTGTCCACCATCATAACATATATCCGGTGAAGTCATCATAATTCTATTACGTTTATATTGAAGCAATAAATCACCCATCACACCGTCGACCTCTATTCACGATCAATCGACTGACTTGTCATATTACCAAAGAACCAATAATGCAGCTACAATTATACAATAAATCATCATTCTGTTCCGCGCATCTTTGAAAGTCATATTTCACTTGAAAAATTGATAACAATAAAGGTGGTTGTCGGATATAAATATATGTCCATGACATGCACGTATTGAAACAAGACTGATTGTGTCTGAGCGTCTGTTCTTGAAGCTCTGTTATCCATTACAGATTATACACATCTGGCAAGTTCTTCTTCTTCTTCTTCAAGTTTTGTGTTTTTCCGGTCGCCTTCCAACTTTGTTGATTTCGGCAGACCGGATCTGGCAAGTGGTTTCCATTGCTATATATACACGCACGAGACCACTCACGAGACCACGCACGAGAGAGAGAGAGAGAGAGAGAGAGAGAGAGAGAGAGAGAGAGAGAGAGAGAGAGAGGGGTACGAGAGTCTCATGAATGGGTGACAGAACAGAATTGTATTACACTCAGGCTGTTAACTACAAAATTAATGGAATGTATAATGTATATACAATAGTAGCGTTCTGCAGAACGATCGTAACGCTACGGGAGTCATAACTCCTATACGTTATGCCAAAACTATTCACGAGTTTCATAAAAATGGTATCACACGGAAGAGAGTTTAGTATTTTATTTATTACACCGTGACCCTGTTATGCAAATGACCTGCAGCTGATTAACCTTTTTGCAGTTCGTTTTCCATCAGTTTACACTATAGAGGACGCCCATGAATATACGAGTACAAAGGCTAGACCGCTTAACGCACGTTTCAGATTGCGTATTCACAAATACATATTCCCTTGGATTCAAGAGAAACACGTCTTTAAAATCATCACGGAATGGTGAATTCAAACTTGTATTAATAACAATACACTGTCATAATGTTCGTAAAGTCTTCTAAAACTTGAACATTGTGAATCTATATATGATAAAAGGGAAATAACTCCGATAGTCTTTGCACACACAAGCTTATCAGCTGATGACTGACGATTAAACGTGTGTTGTTCTAACACTGAATACTCTGTGTTACGAGATGTATCCAGATATAGCGACGACGAATAAAACAAACATGTAAGAAAATGAATATCTTGCCATGCGACTTTTACATCTTAGTGCATTCGACGTAATTTGTTAGACATAGATGCTCAGACGACACATTTATAGGCTTGCTATGCGTTTTATTACACGTTTTATTAATTACGGAAGTATGTTCATTGGATCATACGTGTAGATCATTGGTCCATACGTGTAGATCATGGGCTAACGAAAGATGAACCCGTAGGGATCTAATTTGAAATTGGTGTGGGCTAGGTGGGGACAACGTACATGCTTGTACAAGTAATAAAGTAGTTGATTTCTGTTCAGGCAAATTATCGAAGAACACACTATTACCATTTGGAGAACTTATTGTCCGTATTAGTATTATGAACATCATTACAATAAATCTAATAAATATGATGAATGACACGGTACCGTCGTATGATATTTGCTCCATATGTCGCCGTGATGTTCCTTCCAATATTCACCACGCAGTCTACCCACTTGTACTTTATGCAGCTAATTTCCGCCATAAACCGCAGTTTTAATCAGAATATAGTTCAATGATGCCATCACAGCGATAAAAATGTAATTTGTCTAGGAGTATATATCGTGTCGCATGACTTACATGCAAACAGACGTGCTGGTATAAATGGAGGCTGGCACACTTGTAGACTAGAGATAGTAAAATGTATTAATGTTGGCAATCGCGTAGGCTATTTGAATTGCCTCAATGACAATGGATGGGAATTGTATCTTGTTCGGTTATAGCGGATCCGATGTACTCGAAATAGACATTGAAAGACGCCCGAGGTTGCAGACAGGGCATTCAGAAGGAACAAAAGGCCGGTAACCCGCCATGAAGCTGTATGCATATCATTCGCGGGGACGACCGCGCAACTCAGAGAGATACATAGAGCCCTCACCTAAACAAAAGTTATTAAAAGTTTTCGGATTTTTTCCGAATATTTTACTTTCTGCTAAAGTTTCTTACAAATAATATTAGATTCCAACACAGACATGATTGGGACTCGTAAATTTAACTGAACATAAAGGTGTAATATATAATAATAATAGTGCATTTCTAATGCGCTGGACTCCATGTGGAAAAACACATGCTCGAAGCGCAGACAAAGACAGT
>JAUTBT010069667.1:0-13824 GCA_032361225.1 Lepetodrilus schrolli
TATATATAAAACCTGAAGTCCAAGGTGGGAAACTCAACATCCACAACGCTGGCCTGTCCCGCTGTCAAATCCTGATTCTATAATTGAAATATATTGCTATGGAAATGTCCCCCATCAAACACGACTCAAAGGTAGACTTTTAATTGTGAAGGGATTGTTCGTCGCAGTTTGCCGCCAGTGATTTCTCCCCAGTGAGAGCAACTGCTATTTATGTTTTATTTTGCGAGCAATTTACATGAAATACATGTTAATATTGCCGTTCTGAGCGTGTTTGTAAAAGTCCAGGGAGAATGGATTTAATAGAGTCTATGTGGGACGGATGGGCAAGACTACAATGAATAGCAATGAAGAAGAAAGCTGACCTGGAGTGTATGATATCTATGTCAATGTATATTTCGCGATGATATACTGGAATATACAAGACTATACACGGTGCAGGCCAATACATGGGACTGCACATTGTCTTATTTATATCAGAACTAATAATGTTCTGGATACCAGATATTGCGCTAGGTACCGGACATGATACCGCGCTAGGTCACCTCTATGAAATATTGTGCTAGGTACCAGCTATGAGATGTTGTGACATCATACTGTGCTAGGTACTAGTCTATATATACATTGTGCCAGGTATCAGCCATATCTGCTTTGGTGTGTGATTCACTAAAGTTTCTTACAGGTATACATGGCCTACATCCAGGTTTACATCATTTCATACTTAGGTAAAATCTTAGAGCATAGAGAGGCAGGAATACAGTGCGAGACTTTCGTAAACGGCAGACCTGAATACCATTGGTACAAGACGTAAGTCGGGAATCCACAGGGAGTTGAAAAAGAAAAATGAATATATGGCACACCATTGACCGGAGAAATAGTATAGACTATCGACGAACACTTTGTGGACTTGGCGCAATATTAAATGTTTAAATATTGTTTAATTATTACTAATGTATTAATGTTTACATTATTATTATTATTATTATTATTATTATTATTATTAGTAGTAGTAGTAGTAGTAGTAGTAGTAGTAATAGTAGTAGTAGTAGTGGTAGTAGTAGTATTTATTTATGTATTTATCATCATCATCATCATCATAATTAAATACCCAAATAAATGGAAAGTATAGCCTGAGACCTCATCAGACGCCTTCATCTGACTCAATGTCGGTTGTATTTGTGAAGCATGACCAGGGTCACTATGCTCCTTCATTAGTCTTTAAACTTTCAGCGACACACTTTGCTTACTCCTAGAGTTATCTGCATGACAAGATAATCAGATAGCGCACCTGGTGCGGGAACACAAAGGGCGACAACTCCGGAGGTATGCTGCAACTTTGAAAGTGCTCTGCCGTTAAACTGAATGTTGTCTGAAGCAATCAGTCGGTGTTGAGGTATACATGCCGCTTAGTGAGTTTAATTGAGCTCTGCAACGTTCCAGACTTGAAGACCTGAGATTTACAGCTTTGAGCATAGACTACCGTGAAACATTTGTTGCCTACATAAAACTCACCGCTCATATTTCAAACAAACGCACGTTTCACAAACCTGTCATAAGATAACTTTCTTACTTGTCCAAGCCTGCAGAATGTGACATACGTTTACATAAGACCATCAATAAGTCTATGGAATCTGTCATGTCTACTAGGGTAACATTTATGTCAAATACACAGTGGTTCGGTGATAGAATAGTAAAAAATATGTTTATATATATATATATATATATTGATCATAAAGTCATGTATTTAATAAAAACAATAATTTAACAAGATAATAAAAAAGTTAAAGTAATAATATAAAGGAGAGATGCTACCAGACTAGGTCAACCTCGCCTAGCAATCTAATATATTATAACGTATTATTATTATTATTATTATTATTATTATTATTTTTAATTAAATAAATGACTTTATTATTAGATCTATATAGATATTTTTTTTAAATGCCACGAAGATACGAAAGCTATTGCCAGGACGTCTCTTGAAGGAAAACTAGACATAGTGTGTTGTGCATTATAAAATAGAGTTCCAATGCTTTTACGCTACATAAATAAACTAAAATAATTAAACAAAACGATATCAACTGTCATGGTTCAGAACTACAATGCGGACACGAGTGCACATTTCCCCAGGAAACTCATAACGTTGTACAATGTTATTGCAACGTCGTGTGAATGTTACTGATATAACGTAACATTCACGTACGTTGTAATAACGTTGTATAACGTTATGTGTTTGCTGGGATATGCATTCCAGTGTTCACGCTTGCCTGTTCTTAGACTAGCGAAGTCAATGTGTTGATAACATCGTCGTGCTGTTTCAAGCTGTCAAGAATACAATGGTAAGAAGCAAATATGAAGACATTCCGTAACCTGGCTTAGCCTTTCTGAATTATTGACGCTATTTGTTCCTCGGAGAATACAGGCATTTTGGACGTCTTTAAAATGCTATGCCTATTCCTGTTGACGTACTGCACAACAATGGCTACCGGAACGTTAACCTCATTCCGGTCATATCGAGGCTGAGGTGAAAGTTCACAGGGCAATGAATGTTCTACGCAAACGAAGTAATAGAGTGGAGAGAGCCATTCTGGTACGAAGAGTGAATAAAAATAATGTTGGGTCAACCACGTCGTGGTGCCACGTGGCAGCGGGATGGAGGGTGGAGAGAGAGAGAGATAGAGAGAGATAGAGAGAGAGAGAGAGAGGGGGGGGGGGAAAGCATGATTACGTCCTTAGATGTACCCACGGCTTAAGATAAAGTCGCCGTCACATGAAAGATTTGGCATTGCCCTGGGATATTTTAGTGCGAACGATCATCAAATATCCCCACCCGGAAGTCAAACATCCGGGTGATGTCTCCGCTTTCCTAACGTAGTTCCTGTCAACTGTTCGTGTGGGATGCTAAAGGATCTGTGAGATGCTGAGGCTCAGTCGCAGACACGTGTAATTGCCAGAAACTCGGCGTGACAGAAGCGGGATACTGTCAGAACTGGATTTCACGTTCTTCCCGGGACAGTACGCTTCCGATGGTAACACTCCCATTCCATTACATGCTCAGAATCCTGCGCAGTAGGATGGTCACCGGATACGCAGTAATAAAACAAATCTGACGTATCAAGTATAAACCTATACAGACATTTGATAAATATTAAAGGAAAATTAGTAATTCATGCAATCCTTCCTTTGATTAAGTACATCTTTCACGGTTTCGAGGCGCATGTGATATAATTATTCGGTGAGCTGTGTACGAATCCCAGTCAACGTCCACTCACTCCCCTTTGTATCCCGGAAAGAGTCTCCTATCACACACATGTATTTATTTTCTAAGTGTAATGTAGTGTAACTACAGCTGAATGAGAATTTTGGAAAAAAACTACAAAAATATAGTTTGTACTCACAATCCCTTTGTGATTGTCTTGTAATGGCCCCCGTTCCTCCGAGTACCAACCGTACATGTATACAACCTGTAAACAGAAACATTTTATGTGGAATAAGTGGAATCGTAAACATCAAAGACAGGAAATAAATATCCTTGGGCATTTCCTTCGTTAATAAACAATTACTTTGTTTGTATCATCAAGGTAAAAGGAAAAACACAAACATGAACTGTATCCATGCATATGCACACCTACACAACATTAATACAAGTTCCGTCCGGTGTATTAATATTCATTAGTGTATTTATTTGTGTGGATCGTTCTTCTGCACACCCCATTCGTCCGTTCCCTCTCTCTCAATCACCCCCACGTATTTCTCTCTCGTACTTTTATCCATGTCTAAACACCTCAAATAATACCTACGTTCCCTGTCGCCAACGTAATGTTCTGTATTCAACTCTGTATTACTGATAACAAACACTAGATATTATAGTTTGAGCGACTATTATATTAAAGTACAACATCAGATGTTCATTTAATTTTAAAATGATCTATATCTGGACAACCAACTTACAATATTGTTCATCTGAGCTGAATGAAATTGACAAAGTATTGAATTCTTGTATGTGGGGGAATATGCTGTACCTCTCGATAAACGTTGCGCAAATAGTCAAATATGTATACTGTTGTATACTTTTATAATATGGGTGTCATTGTTTGAGGATCTCTAACAATAAATCCCTTGAAATGGTGGTATTTACAGGTTACACGTTACATCGAGCATAATCTTATGGCCAATAAATATTTAACTCAATTTTATGGTTTAATTTTGCTCAATTTCTGATACCCAATTGATTTAAACATATTTTAATTCAAAATACATGAATGAGGATTGGTAATCAAGCTGTATCTCTTTAGTGATAATGAGTGTACACCTCTCTCCTTCCACCTCTATCTCTCAATCTTTCTCAATATATGATATACTTACTCTATTATTTTCACAATTATTCTAATTTGATATATAGGGCATATACTGTATTATATAGAAATGTACAGCTAAAGTGGGTCTGACTGTACACGTTGAATTCCACATCATGTATGGACAGAGATAGTCAGGCTGCCCCAGGATGTCCATGAGACAGGAAGTTGTAACTGTACATTTAAATCAAGCTTACAATTTCAGATACACGATTTGGCCACATGCGTGCAAAATTTCTTACGCAACCGTCGTTACTTTTCCAATTAAATCACTTCTTTGCCAATAAACTAACCCCCATGAACCTTGGTCTTTAATCGAGAGAGATTGGCAATGAAAGTTTGTCGTCAATCTCCGCCGTTGGTATCGAGCCCTGCACGGAGCGTCATTAGATCGTGGGTTCACCTAAGACAGTCAGTAACGAGAGATCAATTAGCCAGCTTCAGAAGTAAACTCGGAATGAGGTTCGGAAGCCCGTCCTGATATGACGGTCGAGTCACATTCAAATCTCACGATGGAAGTCCGCAGATCCCTGTCCATAACGCTTACCTCCATCACGCAAGTGCGCTTCAGAATAAGTAATGCCTCTCAATGTACATAAGCTACAGTGTTCAAACAGTCAGCTTGAGTCAGCACCACATCAGCACACCACATCAGCACACCATACCAGCTCACGCTCGTCTAATGCTGTCTGATACCGTCTAAACCCGTTTAATATTGAACATGTATTGACATCCAAAAGCCTTAATCTAACACGTTCATGTAAAGTGATCTACAAATCTGTTTTCATACAATTTCCGTGCCCACACTAAGTGTATTGACATCTACAAGAATGGCTTCAGGACATCCATAGTCATAAGGCTATCTGACAGAGCAGTCGCATCAATGCCTCTTCGCTGGAGTGTATACAGGCTGTTGTCGTAGCTGTATACACAGTTCATACAGGCTGTTCTCGTGGCTGTATACGCAATTCATACAGGCTGTTCTCGTGGCTGCATACGCAGTTCATACAAGTTGTTCTCGTGGCTGTATACGAAATTCATACAGGCTGTTCTCGTGGCTGTATACGCAGTTCATACAGGCTGTTCTCGTGGCTGCATACGCAATTCATACAGGCTGTTCTCGTGGCTGCATACGCAATTCATACAGGCTGTTCTCGTGGCTGTATACGCAGTTCATACAGGCTGTTCTCGTGGCTGTATACGCAGTTCATGCAGTTCATACAGGCTGTTCTCGTGGCTGTATACGCAGTTCATACAAGCCGTTCTCGTGGCTGTATACGCAGTTCATACAGGCTGTTCTCGTGGCTGTATACGCAGTTCATACAGGCTGTTCTCGTGGCTGTATACGCAGTTCATACAGGCTGGTCTCATCGCTATACGACAGCTCATACAGGCTGGTTGTATACGCAGCTCATATAAGCTGTTCTTATGGCTGTATACGCAGTTCATACGGGCTATTATCATGATTATGGCTGTACGGAAGTTCATACAGCTTGGGTGTTCTTATGGCCGTAAGCTATTCGATGGTTTATTGTCACTCTTGCGACCCCTACATGCATTCTTGCACTTATTTTCACTTAAACCACAGTGTAAAGTCAGGAAATCTGTACGAGACATGTTTGTTGCAGATTCTGGCTTGTGTAATTTGATTGTTTAACGCCAATAAGGACACATATGTGAAGTGACACCGACACTTAGCAATGTTTATTGCGCGGTTGAGCTTCCAGAAAATTATTATCCCTGAAATATATTCCCTGGTGGTGTTTCACGATGATCGCAGGCGGCCAGTGGGGGTGATAGCATGGTGTGAATTGAGGGGGTGGGTGCAATTGGTGTGGGTCAGCTCAATCAGGGAGGGACTGTGTACTGTTTGATAATGAAGGGAAGCACATAGAAGACAAATTTATATAAACAGTAAGCTCTCTAATTGGACAATATAAATAAACACGGTTTAGCGAGTAACATCGTCGGCATGATAGCATCACCAGATATCGCTGCACGGTCGCTGCGCCGTCTAAACAGTATTCGCAACACTTCCGTAATCAAATACTTATTTTAAGATTTACTAGTAAGAGATGCAGAGAGATATGTGTATTATGAAAATAATTCATGTCAAATATTCCATACTACCTCTTCATAATGGAGAGAATATGTATGTACCTGTGTGTGTGTGTGTGTGTGTGTGTGTATATATATGTGTGTGTGTGTGTGTGTGTGTGTGTGTGTGTGTGTGTGTGCATGAGTGTGTGTGTGTGTGTGTGTGTGTGTGAATGAGATATATAAAAGGGGTAGGCCTATAAGTGTATGTGCGAGAGAGATAGAGCGAGAGAGAGAGAGAGAGAGAGAGAGAGAGAGAGAGAGAGAGAGAGAGAGTAAGGAAGATATAGAGCGACGGAGAACGAGGGGAGAGAAAAATATATAGCAATACAGGACGACACTATCCGACAACAATAACACACACCATTGCACATGCCGCATAATCGCAGTGGGGCAATTTCCTATTGAATCAAATTAAATTATAACATAACACTCGGTCCTAAAATATCAATGTTCACGGTCTCGTGCTGTCTAAGCTTAGTTACTGTGTTTTCATGGCTACAACATGTGGCTTTCACATGCTATGAGGTTATTTCGCATACTAGTACTAGTAATTAGATACACACGCTAATTAATGTTTGGACTGAAAAACACTGCTTCGCAGCTATTAAATTTTGTTACGATCTCAACAAATCTGCGGAATTAAGCTATCCGGTTCTCGCCCACAGCATAGCAATGGTCTGACAGCAGCTGTGAATACCGTGGCCACGGATACATGGCATGTATAAACACAAGCAGTTGCTTACTCTTACATTATACCATCAAAGAAAGAACATGTGGATGTCTGATACAGACTGATACACTTACGCTATAAAATGTGTCAAACAATAAATACCCAGCTTGCAGTATTAGGAGCAAGCAGACCTGGGATGAAGGCGCATGAAGATCTATGGCGCGATGGTCTCCGATGCGATTGTCTCCCTTGTCTAACCCTCACGATGTGATCATCATTTGTGATCATCATTTCTCAGCTCATTTCAAAAGTCAATATGAACGGAAATATGCCGGAATTGATTACTTATATTTGTATTAACTTACGAACCTGTACTAATTCATATTTTTTTAGAAGTTAATATTTCTCAGTAGATCTAAGCCTTGAATTGCCATATCATTAACGTCGTATGCTTCGTACTAATTAACGTCGTGTTAGTTTCCTAACGCTAAAAGTAAAGCCTCCAACAGAGGCATCATAAACAAAATAAAAATATATTTCTTGGAAACATTCATGGATGAATTGGTTCAATCCGTGCATATGACGAGAAGTCTTTTTCTTTAATTCTGATAAGATATAACTCCGTAAACATCAGTAGCCCTGATATTGGTCGTAACATCCGGGTCCCCGTAGCGGGTTCAATCGCCATCTGCTAAGTTGTTATCAACACTTCATGACCGAGGTCGTAATTTGGCAACTGCACATGTGGTGGATAGAGATTGATGCTAAACTGGTTCCACGTTGGACGTGCAGAGCCTGGCCTTTACACTTAGTTTGCTATTTGTCAGTAGGCAGAAGCCCAGTCTGGATCGCTGCGACTCGAGTAAGAGGAGGTAAAGAAAGGATATCTAAACATCTCCGCAGTGAGAGAGTTCACCACCACCATCAGAGACTGGAGAAGTGTTGGCTCGAAACTAGCAGCCAGGGTCTGTCAGCTGAGTTCGAGCATAGAGGAAGAATCTCCTGCAGTCCTGTAGTAACACACAGACACGTGGGAGGACTGTTAGACTATCCATTGTCTCACAGGGTTAAAGTAAATCAATAATATATAACTTATATTAATTGGTATTATATGTATATGAAAGGAGCCCCTGAACTTCTTTACCCTCTGAGACCCTGTTCTCCAGTAATCTAGACTTGCTTAACTGCTCTAGGGGGTTATTTTGAATAGGAGTATTTTGGGTGTGACACAGACTAGAGGACTGTAATTGAAATGTGTAAAGCGATGTGTGCCGAGAGACCTGTAGACTCGAACCTGTTCGTATTGCTCAGTTTTTACCAATCGTGGTCATAGACAAGTTAGCGTCTAGTACGTGAAAATATTAAAATCCTCGCCTGTTTTCTTACTTTCGATCATATCTCTCTTTCCTTTATATCCTTCTATTTCCCTGTATATCTTTCTCTTTTCTTTATTTCTCTCTTTCACTATATCTCTCTATATACCCCCCCCTCTCTCTCTCTATAACTATATATATATATATAAATATATATATATATGTCAGTCTGTCTGTCTGTCTGTCTCTCTCCCTCTCTCTATCCCTCTCTCCCTCCTCATACCTCGATCGAAACTATTGTAGATCGAGAATCATCGAATACACATCCATTTTGTATTTTCTATGCGATTAAAACGAGATCTATACTTTCGCTCCTCGAATATTTCGCCGTGAAGGCTGTTACACAAAACTGGATCTGATCTAATAATTAGAGAATAACCCACTCGATACGAGTGATTACGGAAAATATGTCCCTCGTGTAATTAATGTTCACAGTTCAGAGCTTTAGCGAGGGACATATTTTCTGTAATCACTCGTATCGAGTGGGTTATTCTAATTATTCAATATAATCATTTTAATGTAATAAGCCACTGAAAACTGCTGACAAACAGTTTCATCAAGAGAGTGACCATAGTCGGCTGTTGCGTATTCATCCGCCTGTGATATTAATGTTATTCACTTCTTATTGTACGTATATTCCGACGGCAAAATATAGATCCTTTGAATATGTCGCTAAATTTTTATAATTCAAATAATCTAATGGGTAGCAAAAGCATATACAAGTGCATCGTTGCAAATAATTTACAGTGAGTAAGACATTTCAAAAGTTTAGTGTGCGTGGACTCTGCAAAGGGCCCAGCCGAACAATATGTCAGGCGAAACTCGCAGTCGAAAACGTATACATTTCACCTAAGCTAGTTTTCACAACGAACAGAACGTAGCTATCTGTACACGTCCAATTAAGTCTCCGTCGACGTTCTCTAAGCTAAGTCGTTGACTTTAACCGGCGAAATGTGGCCATATGCGCATCGCAATGTTTGTTTACTAACAACAGGTTACAGAACGCAGCAGACGAGTATAAAAATGCATCATTATGAATTAGTTTGAATGAAAACCCACTTGAATTTAGCACTAATAGCAGTGAATTATTTACAAATTAAATTGTAACACATGTTTTGCTTTTATAATAAGTATACCTTAGAATGGTATGCGATAAAAACGTACGTAAAGATTGCATCACACAATGATTTTAAGTTAATGAAATGGATTCGTTGAAACCTTTGCGCGTGGGAGCTAGGGTGAATGTAGTCCTGGCCCCCGTTTCACAACGGTCTCCTAACTATTTAGGAGCTCTTAAACCAGTCCTAAGTGTTGTCACCTCGTAACAAGTGTTCCACGACGTCGTCACAAATCTTACCCCTTCGTAAATCGGCATCTAACTGGGTCACAAATTTAGGATGTCGTTGTTAAACAGGGGCCTGGTTTCAACACTAAAAGACGTAATAAACACTGTTGATTATTGAATCGTTATTACATAGTAGATATCCACCACCTATATTGAATAATATTGCATAACCTTTCGCATATCCAACCCGCGTCGAAAGTCTGAAGCTTGTCAAACTCAGACAGGAATATATTATTTTTCTACATGACTTTGACGGGTCCAGGTCTACAGTGGTTACATCTCACTGTGTTGCCAAGGAACGCAACGTTGATGTGGCCCAGAGCTCGAGAAGGGGGTGGGTGTGGTGGCGGAGACAATGAAACACACTGTATTCGTTACCCTAGTGTTGTGGGTTTGATTACTAGGTCCGCCTGGACAAACAGATCGGATTGTGGCACCGGCTATACGGCGGGGTTTGTGTGATGTATCTATCAGGAAGCGAGACGAACGTACACACGCGTGCAGCACTACCGCCGTGGCAGGCCTGAGATGTCTATGGACCATAATTCAAAGCTTTCCATCTCATTATCGAAAAAATGCAGAATGTGTCAATTTCTCATTTAAAAAATGCAGAACGTATTTCGCCCAATGCCCTATTGCAGAGGGCTATCATCTATAATCTCCTTGTAAAAAAACTCATTTTGAGAGCAATAAATGACTTGCTTACTTAAACAACACACAGGAAACTTATTACATATTACTAGATGCGGCAAAAAACTCTCCATTGATATTTATGTACGAACATATTGAGAGCTTCAATAGAGCACGAACATGATTGCGTTTGAGAGTGAATGGTCTACGACAGCCATGCTTTACTTCAAACGGAACAGTATCCTTGCACCGACGTCTTCCAGCCCTTATCCATCCGTCATGAGAATACCTTAATCTTCATTAGGTAAGTTGGCGTGTACAAGTATTAGCGCCTCAAACAAGAACAGACGCTAAGGAGCCATAAGGACGTTCTTGACGAAACTACTGCCTCTCGATTTATCTCTTGTATACAGCCAGACATGTGTAAATAGAGACAAATAACAAGCAAGTAGTATGTATGTGTCTTGAGATTACGTTCAACTATGGGTTTCAATAAGAAGTAATACGTCTAACTCCTTCCTACTCTTTTGTTTTAGTTATAAATTGCTTAATTCTTTCTCTGTTATTCTCCTTCTCCACATCTCTCAAGTATTGCCATAGTCAATATCTTTCTTTCGACTTTCAAACTCCCCTCCCTCCCTCTCTCTCTCTCTCTCTCTCTCTCTTCTCTCTCTCTCTCACTCTCTCTCTCTCTCTCTCTCTCTCTCTCTCTCTCTTTTCTCTCTCAACGGAGAAGATTCCACAGGACGGGCCTACACGTTTAATGCATCTAGTTCGGTCCCTACCACTGGGGCCTAGTGGTATTGCTGTGTTAATACGAGATGGTGGCTGTGGGTAGATTTGGAAAACAACATGGTTTATGTTATTTTTCTCAGAACTATTGGCACGAGTACCAGGTACTTCGCTTCACGTGAATTAGCCCTCAAAGCTAATTCGCTGTCATATCTGGGTAAAATATGAATATTAGGTCTTCTGCTTACAGGCATTGCTCTTGACAGCACATGCCGGATCACAGAGTGAGTACGGAGTTTCGTCACAGGTAGTAATGCGACCAGTAGGTAAATATAGCCATTTGTCAGGCTCCCACTGATGACTTCTTATCGCAACATTTCATACAGAATTAGGGTGAGGGATGGATGCTAGAAGCTTAGATAAACAAGTTACCATTTTCTAGCTTTAAGATGATTATCATTCTGTTAACGTTTGGCCCGACAAGGGATGACCTTCAGTAATGCAACTACCGTGTTTCGGGAAAACCTCAAGAGTATTTCTAAGTTAACGATAAGTATGCCTACCCTAATAAGCCTGACACTAAGACTAAGGAGCAACACATTAGTCTATTAAAGCAATCCACGTCAATAACGGGCAGAAAGCTAGGGGGTAGTGGAGTAGGAGAGAGAGAGAGAGGGAGAGAGAGAGAGAGAGAGAGACAGAGAGAGACAGACAGAGAGAGAGACAGACAGACAGAGCGAGAGAGAGATAGACAGAGACAGACAGAGAGATATATTCTGTATTCTATAAATAGAGATCTCTCTCATACACACACACAACACACAAGAGAGAGAGAGAGGGGGGGGGGGAGAGAGCGCGGGAGAGAGAGAGGGGGGGGGGAGATAGAGATCGCAAAGAACGACAACGCTGATGTTTGTAGATTGAGACACGAACGAGGGACTGATAACTTCAATTCCTTCTGGCAGGGGAGAACATGGTTCAGTTCCGTAGAACAATCGTAGTGCTACGAAAGTAGTAACGTCATATAAACGTATAGATGTTACGACTCTCGTAGATGTACGATCGCTCTGTGGAACGGGGTCCTGGTCCAGTTCCACTGAACAATCGTAGCACTACAATGGTCGCTTTGTGGAACAGAACTGTTTCAGAGGAACGCTGTCTAAAAATTGGGTGTATTGTTTGTGTATTTAATGTCGTCGCCTATGGGTGAAATATTCCCACTGCGACGCAAAACAATAATTCATTCATTCCTTGTGTACTTAATACATGGCCGACCGGCACCAGTCGTGGCTATTCTGCTTTACATAACTCATGGTTGCAACAGGTTCTCACCCAACCATAAGCAGACAGTTGCAATAAATGAAATAACGAACGAGGACGACGTGAAACCTCAATTAATTCACTTCGTGATGTTCTATTAACTATTATGAACATCTTTGGAAACAACATCTTCTGACAGCGTGTCACACAGATCTTACCACTCGTGGGTTTCTTACTGATCACGTGTTTAACACGTGAAGCTACAGCTATTTAAAAAAAGAATATTTCGCATCATCAACTTTCAATTATATCTATATCGATTGTGACGTTGTACTTTCAAGTGTAATATACTAGCAGTACGGCATCAGCCAGATTGAGCGATGGCACGTCACGGGAGGATCGACAGCCGATGTATTTTGTTAGGGGAAAAACAGCCCAACTCTGAATTAACATTGCATGGGACGGGGGAAAAAATGTACATCAAACGAGGATATTCTTGTTAAGCACTGTGATTTGAAGTGCAGTTAAAGTGCAGTTAAAGACTGCCGTTCAGCAGTGATATCGACCGATAGAAACCCAATAGCGAAGGTAACGGTTAGTTCAGGCATGTCCAGAGAGATTACCGATAACGAGTTCTTCCAAGTTGATGCGACGCGCACAAAGACGTAAGTGAATATAATGCGGAAACCCGACGAAGTGGTCCCAAGCGGAGAAGCCATCTTCTTGAACATGGCCATGAATTTGGGGTGCAGAGTATGACAGTATTGGTCAATGCAGTTTCTGACAGAACTGTGAGAGTTGTTTTAATTGAGGATGCTATTCAGAGCATGCGTATTAACGTTTAAGGGATGGGTTCAAATTCACGTTGAAAATAAATATCACGTCTTAGTCATCAAAGTCGCAAACAACGTGTATCTGTATATCCATGGATTCCGGTGCACATTATTGCTGCGTGATTTACATCTGACATGAACACGACTTAGTTTGCTCGTATTGCTACAACGTCGATGTGTTCATATATACATGCGCATTGCACAGGCACACAGCAATGGATGCACGTGTGATGTACTTGGCCGTTGTTGTGGCCGTTCTCTGCTAGTTCAAATACGCGCATCGCTCTCCTCAGACATATTGAGTTTCCACAGTGACTGCTCTATATTTCACAGGTTAAACTTAAATCAAGATACGCATTACATCTGTTGGATATACTGTACCTAAGTCTATTTGTTTCCTATATTTTAACTTACTGTATTTTTCCCCCCCAAATATATTTTGAGTGATCTCGCGGCTAAGCTGTTGACAATGGGAAGACAACTCATCATGATTGCTTAATAATAGAACCGTCGACAGAGGTCGCTATAT
>JAUTBT010069678.1:0-13823 GCA_032361225.1 Lepetodrilus schrolli
TAACAGATGACTATATTCTCTGACGTCACTTCCACAAGTTGGTCAACCAGGAAATGAATAATTGTAGTCTGAGGCCAAATAACACAATTAAATAATATTCAAGGCAGTCTGATTATCAGGAATTCATTGCTAACCTTTTCTGTCCTCAGGTACCATATTGTCATGGCTGTGCCCTCTGCACTATGACCCTGTGACCCCAGAGGTGCCAATGCAGTATAGTGTGTGAGGGTCAGAGGTAAAAGTTGAAAGTGTTCTGTTAACTTGGGGTGAATGAAGAACGGATGACTGGCTAAGAAGAGATGGTTTTTAAGTATTTATTGAAAACGATGTTGACATGTATACATTCCCTGTGATGTCGATTTGTTTTTGTACCTTGTGTATTCATTGTAGATATGCGGTTTGTTTGTTTGTTTGTTTGTTTGTTTGTGGTGCTTGCATGTTAAACAATTAATCATACAATGTCTTTCTGATGTTTAGCAACATTGTCATATTTTAATAATATTTTCAAGTAGTTTGACTAGACCAGCGTGTATAATTTAGTTTCTGATTGCAAAACATATATGGAATAATGTATGTCTAGTAAAGAAACCTAATACTTCAAATTCATCAATAAATGAAGTATAATTATGTTTATATATTAAAAATGTATATATCTGAAGCCCAAGAGTCCACAATTATCCCACCATTAATCCACTAATTCACCAATGATACAATATTGATGGTATACACTTGCCTTTGTTGAACATTGCTGTTAGTATTTTAAACATGCTAAAAACTAAAACACCTTGATGATCCTGAAAGGTACGTTTTCTACCAGAAAGAGAACAGAATCTTTATAAAAAATTGCAATAATTTCAAAAACATTTGACCACATGTTAGAAGAGCAAAGAGTCGCGTATAGGTGAAATATTCCCACGTTGACGTAAAGCACTAACTCAGAAGAGCAATGAAAATAAATAATATATGTAATGGAAGAAGTTGATAGATTTTTATGACCCTGATATAGAATTTTTCAATGACTAACTAATCAATAGCTGCCAAATAGCCATCATGTATCAAGTACTATTTCTTTAATTAAATGCTGAAATCTCCTGAATATATATGATTTTTCCTGTAGATTTCCCCAAAATGAAGGTTTGAATCTCATTTTATACAACTTAAGAAAATACCAGATTTTCTTCTTTCTATTTTTGTATTGGTGCATCAACATTTATCTGGTACTGAATTTGTGTTTAACCCTCTCCATGCTGGAGGCAACAGGAGATGCCCTAAAGAGCAATACCTGTGCCTTCTCCAGCAGTGAGATGGTTAAACTAAATGAATTAAACGTTTTTTTTTAATCATAATAATAATTCATAAATAGCTATTCAGGATATTCCACATTCTACCACACCGATCAATTTCATCCACAGATTTTATATATTTAATACAAATGTGGTTGACATTGTTGTATTGTTTTCAATGCCAATAGTTACGTTTTTATGTGTTGACACAAAGTTGCATATACATATTCAAGTTTCTTTCCATGGCAATATATATATTAATAAAATATGATGCTATCTGTATGATCGATCTCCTACATGGCACATTGTTTCTCTAGACCGGATATGAATAAAGTATATGGATTATTTTCTGTATAAAGGCATAATACGATCACGATTTTGTTGACATATTTCATGGTCAGACATATTTTTACAGGTTTATTGGGCAACAAGTTACATTTTCAGCATGTTCCACTGGTTTTAAATATTTTCATATTGTTTTTCTGTCACAATTTTTAATACATTGATATAAACAAAATAAATGAAATAATAATTTTTTAAATTAATGTGACATGCGGAAAAGTAGCTTGTTTTCCCAATATACTTATGTAAACAAATCAAATATACATACGTTCAGGTAAAATAACTATGTCAACAAACCATAATTGTATTTGCCCCTTGTCTGGCTGGACAAAATTTATGTCGAGACATAAAATACCCACTCATCGACATTATTCTAATAGCTGGTGAACTGCCTTGTGTAGATGTACGTTTGTCTTTGTTCTTTCACAAAAGCTTGTTTTACATTGTAATTATCTGTATATTGTACAAAAGATTAGTTAAACTGTTGCCTATGATCTTTGACAAGAAATCACATTATTAGATCTAGAAATCACGACACAAACAAGATGATGTGAAACGTACATAAAATATCCACTAACGGGTAACAAAAACGGTTTTACATTTTAATAAAGTTTCAGGAACATGTCCACTAAGGTTATTGCATTTAATTTACTAGAATATAATTATTTCATTTACATGAATCTCACTATCTCATTTTCTGGAATTTAACTACACTATTCCGTTTACTGGAATAATCCTGTATTTCATTTATCAGAGGAATTAAGTATTTTATGATCATTGTGAATTAGTTAAATGTTTGTATAATTACACAGTGCTTGACATTCCATAGGCTTGCACACTTTGGAGTGCAAGTTTGAACATGCACTTGAAGAATGTCACGTGATCAACAAAATTGTGTTGTGTAATATGCAATTGTGCATTTTAAAGTTGAATGTTGGAAAACTAAACGTCTACTATACACCTCATCATAAGTTAAGCGCCACCAAAAATCACATCCCATTTTCTGTGGGGATGTTTGGGACATCCTGGGTCGGAATATCAGGCATCGAGACTCTCCAGTTCAAACTCTGACACACTTAGAAGCTGTACTGCATGAGGAGTGGAACCATTTCCCCCAAATAACCTGCAACACAGGGTTCAAGCAGTAATCAATGTCCATGGAGCTTACACACACTACTGAGTTTTCTGTCTTGCAATAGCCTCGTGGTCCCATAAAGAGTCTACCTGACACCTACTGTAGACGGTTGATGGCCAATACCTATACGAAATTATCAAAGTTTGTCCAAGTTCATAACAAACTGACAGTGTGTTCATTCACAATATTGTTTTTCTTTTCTTTTAATATATTGGTGGAATCACTACAACTGGCATCACTATGTATTGTGTTTGTTCTTGTCTATCAGAAAATAGCACCCCTGAACCGTGTATTACCCTGCAATAGTTTTGTCAGAGCTACAACAGCGTCTTCATTCAATAATATTGGGTGGCGCTTAACATATGATGAGGTGTATATAATACTATTCCTTTACTATGGTAATATACAAAAGAACACGAGCAAATAAAATTTGGTTATTAAAATGTAAAAGTTTCCAAATATTAATGCTAATGGCGGATGCATTTCAATGCCAGGATAACAAATTTGGCAGTGAAAATGACAGCATAGGAAATAACTTGAACTTTCAGTAATGGTGAAAATATATCTTGAACGATACAAGGAGATATATGCTGACAAAAATGTATAGAGTAGTGAAAAGATGATTGGAGGTACAAAAGTGATAAGTATACCATATGAATACACACACACATTTAATTTTTAGAGCCAGTTTAATCCAAAATGATCCTCAAGGTCTATGATTTAACCTACTGGTATAATCCTTAATATTGTTGATTGCTTGGTATGATCATGATGATAAAGCAGATTGATATTTTATCCTAATTAGGTTATTTTGTGACCTTGACATAAGACTTATATATTCTAAAATCTACTCATTTCATTTGACAGCATAGATAAAACGATCAATGTGATAGACTAGAGTATGACTCAGTGTTGATAGGACAGCTGATGAAGTCATTGATGTTCTATAATATGCATGATGCAAAAAAAAGCTTGAAACACCTAAAAATCATGATAATGCAATTCAATATCTAAAGCTAGTATTGGGTGATAATACAATATAATCACAAATATGGCGAGAGAAAAAAAAACAGTAGTAATGTTAAATCATGAAATCAAACTGGTAATTATGAAACATATTATACATTTGAGTGCAAATTATTTGTGCAAATATACATTGATTCTAGCTACCAGACAAAATTGAAAATGTCTGTATTTAGGGCCCTAGATCATCCAGCTCAAAAGTATTTATATTAAGTACTTTTAGAAATAAATGTAAGCTAAAAGGGTTACGCATTAACCTTGAAGAACTTTCTATTCCGATACTCTTGATATACTGTAAATCAGGAAATTAATGCATCACTAATTTAATACGACCTCAAGCTTTTAGACATAAATGCGACGACAATTAAATACGATCGACCAGGCCGCTATTCATGTTTTTTCCCAGACCTACCTTTGACTATTTTCCATAATGCGTGGGAATGAAATGCGGCTGTAAGCCAATCGCATTTTTCGCATTAATATCCTGCTCGCATTAATTTCCTGATTTATAGTAAATCGTGTGTATCAGCTGAGGGGGACACTACTAGTAATTCTGACACAGATACCATCACCCACTAGAGTCGCCGTGTCTCCCCCCATCAGGGATATAGATATAGTTTTCAATACTGAAGGGCACTTGCTATCATACGTACTGCTACGTCAGCCCACAACCATTGACAAGCCTCACATCAATATACAAGCTCCTTGATAACTTAGAAGCAAACTTTCCATATTCAGATATGTCCATGCCTAAACTGATAAACACATAGCTTATCTGTACATACGAGATATGTAAACATTTGGAAAGAACTTTCATTACTATTTATATTTATTTATATGTTATTATTAGAAACATTCAACAACAGCTGTAGTCTAGTCGTCGCGTATGGGTGAAATATTCCCACTGCGACGTAAAGCACTAATTCATCATCATTCTAGATTCTATATATTGTTGCAATTATGCACTTTAATGAAAACCTGTTTAATTTCATGGCTCAAAATTTTAGTATACAGTGCACTCTGGCAATTAGTTAACGTTTGAATAAATCGTCATCTCTCTATTCCGTATACCGGCATCACAAAAGAGGACTGGATGCATTATTCTACTACTAATTTACCTGGTATAAACCGGCTTAGGAGTTAAATTAGCTGGCGGTTGCCAACGAGAGCACTGTAAAATATTTTAAGTCATTGTGCTGACAAAAGAAGCAAAACATTGGCCCTGTTTCGGTTAAAATTGACAAATTATGTACAAAAATAGATAATGTTTGACTGCACTGCCTAGTATCTCCAATGAAAACATCAGAAGAAAGATGACATCAACTTGGGATAGTCTGATCACTAGACACACGATATTTCCTTCCTAAATTCCAATTAGAATAATAAGTTGTCTTGTTAACCCTCTCCCTGCTGGGTTAGGCACAGCTATCTATATTAGGGCATCTCCAGTTGCCTTCAGCAATTAATTAATTGATTAATTAAATAATGAGTGAGTGAGTGAGTGAGTGAGTGAGTGAGTGAGTGAGTGAGTGAGTGAGTGAGTGATTATGGAGTTTAACGTCGCTGCGGGAATCTTTCACCCATTTGCAACGATTAAACATTTAATTATTTTATTTAATTAAATAAGTAGAAATTCCATTCAATACATTCATACATGATTTTTTTTTCCATACAAGTAAATAAAAAATAAAATTTAAGATGAAAGAACAATCATGTCTATTTTGCAACTAACTAGCCTATTCCTAAGAACACACAACCATCCTTTGTACAATGCCTTACATACGGCTTCATCAGTGTGATGGAGACGAATATTCTCCTCTGACGCGACACTAGGAAGAAGATGCAATTCATAGCATAATAAAGTGGGTCAGGCTGAATCAGGCTGAATCAGAAAACACACAGCACATGTGTGATAATCAGTTGACTGGAACACCTTGCAATAACACCTTACAATAACAGATCTCGCAATAACAGCTCAATGTCCTTTTTTATCGGCATTCCTATTAAGAATATATCATAGATGGATCCAGTTGGGGGTGAGTGAGTGGGGTGCACAACCCCTCCCCTCCCCTCCACCCCCAAGAATTCTTTTTTTTATCAATATAAATTTTTTAATTTGAACTCATACCAACATCATCCCCTTTAATGAGGTACCTTTTTAAAAAAAAAGAAAATCTCTGACAATATCTACAGACATGACATTCTACATGTACGGAAACCCAGAATATTTTCATGTAACCAACCATAAACATTTCACTGCCATTATTGGAGATTGAAAGTCTCATATTACAATATCACATAAAATGCACAATATATTGGATGTCGCATCTTCCTCATATCCAATAGGAATACACTGACTGCAGTGAACTAAATCTCTCGTCTAATCACAGAGTCTACACTTCTGAATGTCTTGGTGGCACATATATATACACACACTCACGCACACGTAGTTAGTTAACTCAGTTATTCTGCACTTTAAGTTCTTCCTCTTCAAAGCCGCTGTCCTCTTCAATATCGGGGGTCGGGGCATGTTTAGACCGCACGTACGATGCCATCTTCTCCCCACGGACTACTTCCTCCGTCACAATCACCGTCGAGATGTCCGACCCGGGCACTTCGAACATGGGCTCAAGAAGGATGGTTTCCTGAAAATGATATTAAAATTAAAGATGCATATCCATGAATAATATAGTTTGGATTGGTGGATATTGTAACCAAATTCTTTTCTGGGGGATTGAGGCTTAGAGCTGCTTTCAAGATTCTTTCATTTAGGGATCAAATATTAAAATGGCTACACAATTAACAACATTTTTATTTGTGTTAAATGCAAATAATAATCATGAAAGATATCAGCAGTATCGCTTTAAGTTTCATAGTTCCATGCAGGTTATACAGAGGAAAGTCATGTGACTAGAGGAAAGTCATGTGACTAGAGGAAAGTCATGTGACTAACCATGATTGCACGAAGACCCCGGGCACCGGTCTTCCGTTCCAGAGCCATCACAGATATAGCCTTTAATGCTTCAGGTTTCACGTCCAAATGGGCCTGTTAAAACACAACACAGGAAATGATGCAGCTACAAATTACATATATTCACAGCTTTCCATAATGAATGAGTGAGTTATTGTTTTATGTCACAGCAGGAATCTTTCAAATACAAGCCTGTAGATAACTGCATTGGCACTCTACAGACAGCGCATCCTATCAATATTGCGTCAGAAAGGTAACTTTCGCGAACATTGAACCTGGAACCTTTGGCTCCCAAGTCCAACGTTCTACCACTGCGCTGTTCCATTAGCCGCACCTGCTCTCAGTTATCTCCCTTACCTTGTCCATGCTGAAGAGTGCCTGGTACTGAGGCACCAGAGCGTTGTGTGGTTTGGTGAGGATCTCCACCAGCATTTCCTCCGACAGGCTGTGGAACGGGACGATCACCGGGATGCGGCCGACGAACTCGGGAATCATGCCGAACTCGATCATGTCTCGAGCCTCCACCTGACGGATGAACGCGTCCCGCTCCTCGTTCTCGGCGACGGCCGTGGCACCGTCTGCCTGGTTCTTGAAGTCAGCTGCGGTGGCTGCTCTGCGGCCCTGTGTTGTGGAGGAAGGAACCGCGCCGAATCCCAGATACTGAAGGAGATGAATGAACTATAAAAGCAACAACGTATAAAACTATGTTACAGCATAGCTAATTATTAGGCCAAAAGGCTGCACAAAAATATATTTTTAAACTCATATTCTAGCATGTCTTTCAAATCCTAGCTATGCACATGTTAGACGCATAGCAGTAACACTTTGAAAATATCATAATGGTGAACAGTGCGAGCATCGGCTGGTACTGACAAGACCAAGGATGATAACTGTATTGCCGCTCTACAGACATCGCATTCCTATCAATATTGCGTCAGAAAGGTAACTTTTGCGACCATTGATGTCCAACTGACATATGTCTCATGTAAAGTGAGATCACAGCTCTGTTACAGAATACATGCACACAAATGCCGAGATATTCTTATGTGACAAACCTTCTCATTTTTCCTTCTGCTGATGATCCTGTCCAGGCCATTGAATGCTCCCGAGGCAACAAACAAGATGTTTGTGGTGTCCACTTGCACCGTCTCCCCGCGCAGTTTACGGGAATTACGCTCAGGTACATTGACAATCGTTCCCTCCAACATTTTCAGCATTCCCTAAAAAAGAACACGTCGAAAAATTGGTCCTCTCACCGTGTCACATTCATGACATGCATGCATGGTGGGGTAACCAATTTCAAGAATTAGTCAGGTGATTTGTTATGTGACAAATCCCTAGCTTCAGGACAAAGACCTAACTTTAGAAGTAATGTCAAGGGGAGATAACAAGTGAACAACTTAATTAGGACTGTGGTTGCTTCACGAATCCAGAATTGAACACTCAGAATTCCCAGAATCGACACAATCGAATGTAAACAGAACAGGCGGCAATATTCAATTCGTTCAAACAGTGATGAAATGCCCAAATTGATCAAAATAATCTGGAGCACCGACTATAATATCCATTTTAAAAATAGATAAGCAAATCCAAAGTCCTATTTGACATATAGAATTCAGCATATTGAATCAGAACGAATTATCGGACCTGAACGCCCGATTTGCGTGGTCCAAAGATATATATGAAGACTTTCTTTCTTGTCAGTTTGTCAACTGTTAATTATATTCGAAAATTAAGACATATCATTCCACTAACTTATTTCCTCCAGCATGCAAGGATATTCATTCAGCCGATATTGAAATGAAACATTGGTTGCATTTTCCTTATTGATAAATAGTTGAGGTAGCCATATTTGTGACGTCACGATTCTGCTCACACCGCCTGAGAGAACAGGCGGGACTGACGGGATCGAGTTCCAGCACGTTCGTTTACAATTCCACAGTTCTGGGACTGATGGAATAGTGAATCAAACGCGGCCTAGATGTTATGAAAAGGCGAGATAACTTGTGTGGACATACCTGTTGGACACCCTCTCCTCCGACATCTCTCAGTTGGTGAATTCCTGGAACACTTCCGATCTTGTCTACCTCATCTAGGAAGACAATGCCTAAAACACAAACAGTGTTCATTGTTAAATTACACCAGGTACCTGTCTAGCACACAGGCTAATATTAATACACCATACTGAGATGGAAGAACAAACTAAGCCTGTGTAGTTGTGGTTGTAATTATTAACATTTCGGGTGACTGACACCATTTTGGAAAATGCACAAACATGCAAGTCCGTAATTACCTCCCTTCAGAATAACAGAAAACATATGTCTATAGAGAACAAAAATTGTGTAACCAATAGCTAATTATTAGCATTTTGAAGTGTGCCAATTCTATGCAAGTGATATAATGTTACTTTGTAATAAGATTACAGTTTGAACACTTGACATCCATGTCGAATGACGTATACATCTTGAGCAAATACTTTTTACATAATTATTTTTTGTGGGGATATTTTTATTGTGTGTGAAGTCTTGATCACGTGGTAACAAAACCACTTCCCGAAACATTCATTTAGCCGATGTCAGTATTATTTCTGCATTCATTTCTAAATGCTTCAGTTCACCTGGTTAGAAGCACAGGCTCTCTGTACTGTACTATGGTACTAGGTATCAGCTGTACCTTACTGTTAAGACTATCCATTGTCTCAGAGAGTGAAAGTCAATAATTTCTATATCTATATATAACATATTCATTGGTAATATATTTATACGAGAGGAGCAATTGAAATTCTCCAGAAATCTAGACTTGCCTAACTGATCTGGGGGATTATTTTTAATAGCAATATTTGAGTGAGAACCTTGATGTATACTGTACTAAAGTACTAGAGATCAGCGATACCTTGATGTATACTGTACTAAAGTACTAGAGATCAGCGATACCTTGATGTATACTGTACTAAAGTACCAGAGATCAGCGATACCTTGCTGTGCCTTCTCCACATTGTAGTTAGCATCTTGCAGCAATTTGGCGATGACTGACTCGATGTCCTCGCCCACATATCCGGCCTGGGTCAGCGTGGTACAGTCACAGATAGCAAAAGGCACATCCAGACACCTGGCCAAGGTCTGAGCGAGAAGGGTTTTACCTGGAGAAATGAAAGCAAATGCTTTCAATAAATAATATAAAGAAGGGTGGATTGCATTGCTGCATATGTGATACCTGGCCCCGAGATTACGAAATGTTTTGAGTATGATTTCATGCTCATGCAAAAATTTCACATGGGGATTTGTGAACAAAACTAGTACATAATAACATCAGTCAGATACGGCGATTAGCGTCTATAACAGTAGCAGATGAAGGACTAGTTCCCTGCCAATGTTACACAAGGAGTATGCGTAGCATAGGCATGGGACCAGTCTGTATACCCTTCTTACCGCAACGTATCTAAATACACCAAAGAGTTCCAAAATGCCAAAATGCTGCTTCTGTTTCAAACGTGTTATGAGTAAATTGTCCAGATTTTAATACCGGAAGTATAACAATCAAAATGGTGGTCGATTTATCTTTGTTTTAAATACGATTCCCTTGAAATGTACTAGTAATATTGAGATGCAAGAAATGACACTGTGATCAAATTATGTAGCACGTCTAGTCATCTACTCAACTAAGCGTGACTGTTGAATGTGAGCCGTGACTGTTATGACAGTGATCTCTGCTGAAGTGCGCTATGAACAACTGTAACACTTGGCCCTGTTTATGGCCGAGTAGTGATACTGCTTCAGACAACTGTCTATGCTAACTGTCAAAATGACCTATGACCCCTGCACGACCCTGTAACCCTGCGACCACACTATGACAGTTACCTGACCCAGTGGGTCCTAGCATCAGGATGTTACTTTTCTCCAGTCTCAGCTCGTGGGTGGTGGCCTCCAGGATGTCGGAGCGTCGAGTTGTCTCCTCCTGTTGTTGCTGCTGTTGCTGCTGCTGCTGGAGACTGGGGCCGAGAGGGCTGCCTGGTCCACTCACGGCGATCTGCAGCATGTCTGTGGATGGACGGTGACAGTGTCAATATTAATTATAATAATAATATGTGCATTTATATAGCACAGCATTCACAATAGCAGTGAACAACAGGAAAATCCACTTCCAGTGTTAATACAATGTAATATGTGGATATTAAATATTAACAAAGAATTCTTTCAAAATAGTAAAATCTGCATGAATGAATGAATGAATGAATGAATGAATGAATGAATGAATGAATGAATTATTGTTTTACGTCGCAGCGGGAATATTTCACCCATAGACGAAAATCTGTAAGTGGAAACAGTCAGGATTCACGGCATCAAATTCCACAGAAATCTGCAGAAGATTCTCATCCCTGTTAATAATACAACGCAATACTTGCCTCTGGGTGAGAAAGTGTTGGGATAGCGCGACGGGTCGTGAATGGTCACCTCTGTGTTCTGCTTGTTGTTGGTGGCTACAGGGAGGTTGTGGTAGATCCTCTTGTAGTGGTTGTACACGGCCACTGCCAGGACTTTCTTGGCGTACTCCTGTCCCACCACATACCGGTCCAAGTACTCGAAAATCTGCCACAGAATAGAAGGTATTCAATATCATGTAGTTTGTATCAATGAGCTATGGTACAGGAATTGCAGAATCCAGCATATACCATAGATACTGTAAAACAGGTATTATTGGCGGCTGAAAATTTTCGCGATTTTGTAAAATTTAAGAAAAAATCCATATTCATGATTTGTATAATTCGCGTTGTACAATTTTACAAAAATATTATTTTAAAAATTAACGTCATTTAACGAGTTCACAAAAAATAGACAGTAAATCTCAAACGATTCCTGATTTTACTCGAAAAGTGGTAGATTCCCGGTTTTTATTTGAAAAGGAAGTGACATCATAATGTTACACATGCCAATTCAATGCATTGCCGACATTACAGCTTACACACATAATTGACCATGATCAGCCGATGATTAAATGACCCCACAGTTTATAGTGTTGTTACGTAACTATAATCCAATCAAACTGAACATGGTATTGTCATCTAATTAATGGCCTTCAGCCTGAACGTGTTTTGATGACCATCAAAGAGTCTCGACCTGGGCAGAGAGTGGGCCCTCGTTCTATAGTATGGTCAACTAGTACATTATTCGCGTGTTTCTTAAATTCACGATCAAATACAAATAGTGAATTTCGTGAAAATCATAGACACGCGAATAATGCCCGTTTTACAGTACATCCAGGCACTCAGGCTTCACAAACTCTTCTCTAACACTGGTACTTATATGACACAGTGCCTGGTCTGAGAAGTATGGCACAAGGTTATACATTTAGAAAGGATATTAGCCAAGAGACTGTTCCTTGAGGTCTGGGTCACCGCAACATGGAGCAGGTCACGAAGACTTTGGCTGTGACCAGAATACAATAAACATTTGAAATTCTTACCATGGAACAGTGCCATGAAGCAGTGCCACAACTCTTACAGATATTGCTGATATTATACTGAGTCAATTACCTGTCACAAAAAATACTTGTCATTAATACAAAAAAAGTATTTTCAATGACCCTTTTGGCAAGTACTGTAAAACGGTTATTATTCGCTTGTCTCTAATTTTCACGAAAATCACTATTTGTATTTGATCATGAATTTAAGAAACACGCGAATAATATACTAGTTGACCATACTATAGAACGAGTAAAAACCGGGAATCTACCACTTTGAGTAAAATCCGGAATGACGTAAAAATAAAAATAAATTAAATTAGAAAATTGGACGTGAATTCTACAAATCATGAATGTGTTTTTGAACTTAAATTTTACAAAATCGTGACAATTTTGAGCCGTGAATAATACCCATTTTACAGTATTACCATATTATGTGCTACATGCTCCTATTGGTCTCGGCCAGCATGGCTACACCTATGGCTAAGTCAGAAGAGTGTTGGCGTCACATCCAGAGGTTACAACACTGTTTATAGTATGATTATATATGTCATTACACAAACAATAAATTGGGTATCAACTTCAGTGAATCTTGAAATGTTATTCTCAGACCAACATAGAATGTGTTTCCAGACTGAAAAACTGCTTCCTAGACATAAATATGTCCTTGGATGACATATGAACCAACACCCAATTAATTAGTCTGTGTATGACAGCGGAACCATCTCAATCAGAAATATCAAGCCCTGTGATAAATATAGCTTTGATAAGCATATGAATAGCATAATACAGCTAGTCTCATTTCATTAGGCTCAGGAGTAAAGAAAATACAGAAATACACTTGCAAAGAACATCTCAAGAGAATTTTCCAGGAGACTGTTCCTGTTCATAGATCTGCAGCAGACAGAATGGCAGTGGTAGGGTTACCCCGATATCTCTGTGGTCTGAGCAATACTGATTGGAACAAGATGTAAGGGGAGACAATCAATCTCTGACCAGCTGTTTTCCAAATGTATACCAGACAATAGCGGGCAGACGGCTCATAATGGAAAATGACCTTACCAAGGTCACAACATTGTTGACATAGGAGGGTCTTTCTCCACAGTAAAGGACGCCAGATGGAAACCAGTATTATCAAAACAGTCGTTCATTCTCCTCACTGGAATATTTGTACATGTCTGGGAGTTTCAATTGTTTTGTTTCTGAATTGTAGATCATCCTATTGTATTACCGGGTAAAGACAAATTTATGACTCTCAGTCTATCCTCCATGGTAAGCTCATAGCAGCTCTCAGTCTATCCTCAGTAGTAAGCTCATGACAGCTCTCAGTCTATCCTCAGTGGTAAGCAGATGATAGTTCTCAGTCTATCCTCAGTAGTAAGCTCATGGCAGCTCTCAGTCTATCCTCAGTAGTAAACTCATGACAGTTTTCAGTCTATCCTCTGTAGTAAGTTCATGACAGTTCTCAGTCTATCCTCAGTAGTAAGCTCATGACAGTTCTCAGTCTATCCTCTGTAGTAAGCTCATGACAGTTCTCAGTCTATCCTCTGTAGTAAGTTCATGACAGTTCTCAGTCTATCCTCAGTAGTAAGCTCATGACAGTTCTCAGTCT
>JAUTBT010069689.1:0-32343 GCA_032361225.1 Lepetodrilus schrolli
GAGAGAGAGAGAGAGAGAGAGAGAGAGAGAGAGAGAGAGAGAGAGAGAGAGAGAGAGAGAAAATATTTTGGTTTCATCAGTCACTACAAAATCTGGTCCGGTTGGATTGGTGTCAGTCATTTTCCGACCACGTCCGACTAAAAGCTCACTCACACGAGTTGATCAGTTGTACAACGAATCTGGTTCCATTTGTAATACAAGTAGAACTTGTTCTAATCACTCGATCTCGGTTGTTGCGAATCGCATCACATGTACGCTCACACGGTGAAATTTGACGCATCGTTACAACCGATCAACCCATGCGAGTCCACCGTATCTCGTAATCATCGTATCTCGTCCCATCTCTAGCCACACACCATGCTCAGCCCCCACAGGCCCCACAGGCCCCAGAGGCCCCACCCAGCCCTCGGGGCACTCAGCTTCTACCCACACACGGGGTGGGACCTCTATCAGAGGTCGCCTCACACCCAAACCTTTCAGCACTGTTCAAACAAGGTATGTCCACCTAGGGGATATATTTGTGTGTCATCATTTAAAAACTTATTTTTTTAACAATTTCACATCAATTTTCTTCCGTTTAATATATACTAAGCTTTATTAGAAATTACTATTTGATAGTGGTAAAATTGTTTTACAAATTTTGAACTTGCATGGACTTAATTTATGGAATTAATATTGTGGCCATAACTGACTACTATTAAAATTAACGTTTATCTGGTTTAATGTGTATTTACTATTTATGTACCCTGTTTTAAACACTAACTATTTTCATTAAAATAATTCATTTAACCCTTTGATTGTCTGATTAAAGTTTTCAGGCATTGATGGGTCGAAGTGGTATCATTTAATTTGTTTTTAATTTTCACTTTATACTAAATAACCTGAAGAACTACTCATTAGATATTTGCCACTTTTCAAGGGTCAATAGTCAGTAAGGGCAGATAACTCTGCTGTTACATTTAGGCCGTAACCATTGGGATTTTTCTGTGTTTGTATTCTTTTACTAACACTGTTAACCCTCTCCCTGCTGGATTAGATACAGGTGCTGCTCTTTAGGGCATCTCCAGTTACCTCCAGCAATGAGAGGGTTAATCTTGCTTCTGTGCTCAGTGCTTGTTGTCAAGTTTTTTACTAAAGTTGCTTCGTATCGTTTGTTTGGAGTTTAAAGAATTTAACTCATGTCGTCAGTCTGAGAATGAGATATGGTTCTTCATCGTTCACTTTGCACCGAGATGAGATGTTTTGTTTCGAGACCTGGCAAATACAGATCTATAAACACTTTACTTTATAAGTTAAGCTGGTAGCATTCTATCCAAATTTATCTGCACATTTACACATTAGTGTGATATATGCTATGTCGCTACCAGCGAATTATATTCAGCTGGTAGCATTCTACATTCTATCCAAATTTATCTGCACATTTACACATTAGTGTGATATATGCTATGTCGCTAAGCTTCTATATATATATCTTCTTGCTAGTCTCTGCAATCATTACTGCATACCATCATCTGCTATAGAACAGGCATCCACGGTCTACACCCTGTCTAGTCAGTATCATCATATGTACAGAAGTCGATCATGGAGGTTATTGTTTTGATGTCACATGATCTGGAGAAGAGATTTGATTGGAGGAGTACCAATAGGTCACCCAGAAATTATGACTTTTGATGACTATTACAAACTATTGTTGTGTTTATAATATAACAATTTTTGCATTTAGACATCATAAGTGAGAAGCAGATCTATGGAGTATTTGTATAGTTTGCTACCAGCTCTCTATTTCATACTTCTGAGCACACACACCTTCAAGCTCATGAGCATGTGCAGTTTACAACATTAATGTATAATCTTGGGTTCATATTTAATATTCTAAACATTGAATGGTCAGGATTTGCCATAATATTTAATTATATGATAAATTAAATATTTGAAATGCTTTGTGAATTCATGATACCGATTATAAATTACTACATTTGTTTGTGACAGTTATGTCAGAATTCTAGAGATCATGTAAAATTAGTATTGAACTATAAAATCACTTATGATACTTAGAGAAAAGATATAATATATCATTACATTTTTATATGTATATTCTCCATAATGTTTTAAATACTATATAATTGCATCATTTATTAACTTATGTACTCAGAAGCAATTAAGCAAGGTTTATTGTATGAAGTCTAGATATATGTATATATATATAATATATATATAAATGGTTCGAAGACTTGAAAAATAAATAGCATGAAAAATAATGCATTGAAAAGAAACTTGGAACGAGTTCATGCATCACCCATTAGGATGAATGTGTTTGTGTGATGTTAATGTTGTTTGGGGCGCCCACGGAGTTCATTACCCCAGAGTGTGTGTTCTGTACAGCTGTGATGAAGAACAAGCGATCAAACAGCTGGTCGGAGAGTTGTGACGACTACCGAATACTCGAGGACCAGGATCCCACTGAGAAGGCCATGCAGCGTGAACAGGACATGCACGAGAACAACTGCAGGTATGAGCGTGCTGATTGGTCGATATAGTCTGCCACTGATTTGTCAATATAGTCTGCCACTGATTTGCCAATATAGTCTGCCATTGATTGGTCAATATCATCCGCCATTGATTGGTAAAAATAGTCTGCCACTGATTGGCCAATTTAGTTGGCCATTGCTTGATCAAAATAGTCAGGCACTGATTGGTCAATAGTCGGCCAATAGCCATGGCAGCAACAGTTATTTTAGGATGTAGTGTTTAAATACAGCTTATTTCTCGCTTGTCAATGCCAATGGATGGAATCTGGGTTTTTTTTCGTAAACTTAGCCAGTCATCTCAATGTGCATTATTCTCTCATTCAGAGTGTCTACTGATGGGGGAAATCCCAGATTTCTAAACTTAGCTTCAGACATTCCCATATCCCACAATGCCATGCCCACTGCACATGCGCACCCGGTCCCAACACAGTTCCTCTTTTACTCATCAGTCTTGACAGCAAGACATGTTTTAAGAGTCTACCAGCATACTCTTGCTCTGTCCAGTACAGGACCTTTAAATATCAATAACATATCATATAAACACATAATTTAACATTCGCCGTAAAAAAAATTGCGTATATTTACCTTTATTTGTGCTTAAATTATACTCAACCATTACCTAGCGGCTGTACCTCACTTACACGTGGGCCGCCATTTTGGTTGTTTACATTTCCCAAACCTCATGCTCAACCGTATGCCTATTCTCCTTCCTATAGGTATGTTCTTCCAACATCCCTCAACTAGGTTTATCGCAAATTTTCAAATAAATCTTTTTTTATCAATACAATATACATATCTCTTTGTGTAAAAGGTTTGTTGTTCATTCTGTCCCAGAGATTATAGAACTTTTTTTGAGTACGATCTCATGCTCAATTAAAAGTTTTGTTCACAAATCCCAATATATAATTTGAGCTTTAGCATGATATCGTCATCAAAACGTTTTGTAATCTCGGGGCCTGAACACTCATCGTCATTCATCTTCAATGCCAGTTATCTCCCCTTGTCACAGGATGTTGGATCCAAGTCTGTGCGCGCAGTACGACATGTTCAAGAAGGCGTACGCTCACATCCTGTACTGCTGGGGACTGCACAACCAGGCCACACACATGCTCAAGTTCATCTCCACACCACCCACGCCACACAGAGGAATAGGTGAGAGGGCACAGCGGCAGAGGCCCGTGCAATTTGACTCTTAGGAAGAGGGAAGATACTTCTGAAATAAGAGCAATCGTTTTCCACCTCTTCTGCAATTAATACTTCTGAAATTAAAGCACTCCTATTTTGAGCGTGTGATTTGGCTCTTCTGAAAAAGTCAAATACATCTGATTTCTCGAAACAAACTTGAGTTTGAGATTTTGCTCAGATGATGCTGTAACTTGAGTAAAATCTCAGCTGAGCAAAATCTCACTCACTGGTCTTCCGAGCTTGCGAAAACAAAACACTTAAGGTAGTGTTCATCTTCCACTCCATGTCTGGAAGATACAGAAGGCCTACTGAAAACAGAACAGTGCTAATTAAGCAGTCGGCGAAGATAACTCTTCCTCTTCAGGTCTCTTCTGTATGAAGCAGTGTTAACGAAGGTAACCTGACTCCAACCTTGGCCATAGACTACACCATTGTTATGGTTTGGGTTAAGGTTACCTCAGAGTTACTCTGTCTCGTACAGTAGACTATGGTGATCTATTGTTATTCTTTTTTTAAAATCTTTTTTGAAATATTATAAAAATATCTTGCCCAATATACAAGCATTTTCTATGCCTTAAATATTGAGTTGATAGAATGCGATGCATATGTATCTTATTATTTGCATATTATTTGCATACAATGTCGAAGATCCTATACTTGGGATGTGATGAAGGGCTTATTCTGTAGAGAATACAGGATTGAGATGTGTTTAAAGCTGTAAAATTCTCTTTCAGAATTCCATGTGCAGTGTGCTCGATGTAAATACGAGGTCCGCGGGCCGCAGTGCATGTCATGTAAAAGCCTGGCATTTAAATGCGTCATATGTCATCTGGTGGTCAGAGGTGAGAAACATGGAATACGCCAGATTGGAATTGCGAGTACGCATGTCAGAAACATGCACATTGTTAAAAAAATTAGATTTAATGGTAGGTTAATATTTGCTCCTTAATGAACATGCACATTGATGCATGTTTCAGGTGCGGCCAATTTCTGCATCGCGTGTAGTCACGGTGGTCACACGGAGCACATGGCAGACTGGTTCCGCTCCGAGTCCGAGTGTCCCACCGGCTGTGGGTGTCAGTGTCTACAGGCTAGCCAGACCTTGTGACAGTGACTGGGAAGCTGACCAGCTGACCATAGAGAGCCTCTGTGATAACCTGATGACTGATAGAAGCACATGAGGGTTGGAAGATTGGAAGTGCAGTGACAAATTGATGCAAGTGCAGTCACAAATGGAGACAAGTGCAGTCACATATGGCTGGCAGATGACGCGTCAAACAACCGATATGAGAATTGTGGCCAATTGTGGTGATGTTCCTTTGACCTGTGCGAAGTGTTCGGAGTACTCTGAACTGACAATTTTGTCAATGGAACGTCTCGCACACTGTGCGGTCTGTACTCACTGGCGAGGTGGTGCAGACTGCACAGGAAAAGTACAGCGAGGTCACCACATCATAGGCAACTCTTTGCCGCCATCTTGCTTGTGCGAGACATGTGCGAGTCGTTCCTTTCACTCAGTACACCGTACTGGAGTGACGTCGCCTGTCTGTCTGAGAGCACTTCATACAGCTCAAAGGAACAGGGCCCAAGCCTTTCAAGCATGCTAACAGACGATAGTGTCGGTCCAGAATATTCCTGTCAGCATTTCTTCCACGTACATAGTTTCACAGTATGATTCGTACCTGAATACAAAGTTGTCACATGCAGTATGTCTGTCTTGCTAAGATATTGTTTGTTGGACACTTACCATGTGGCTAATCAAGTTATGCCCAACTTTAAGCATTGGTGTATTCAGATTGGCGTATGGGTAGTATCACTACCTGGGAGCATGTTACAGCACGTGATGGGGAAATTGTCTCAGTCGTGAACTTGCCATCTTTACTATAATGAAAATGCATCCAAGGACTAAGATGTGTACTACACAATTGAGAAGTTCTAGGCTGTGTGTGGTTCTCCAGTATCAGGGAAAACACCAGTGGCTCCAGCAAGACCCGTAATACCAGCATCTTGCTGTGTGTAATGAACTATTATATCAAACTTTTCTTGTGCAATATCAAATTGAAAGAATGTTACTTGTGAAGGAAATATTCAGTCGTGTGTTTTGATTTCTGTAGATTGTTATTTCTTGATAGTTTTTAAGTGTGAATGTATTGATCACTTGTGTTGACAATTCTTGATATATCTGTTGAACCTTTCCTGATAGTTTAAGTGTGAATGTATGGAAGGCTTGTGCTGACATTCCTTGATATATCTGTGGAACCTTTTTTTAAATTATGACATCGAAATACTGTTTTCAGCTGTCAAAAAGTTGGAATGTGCAACAGTTTATATCGTCAGTTCAACAGAATGAATCGTCTTTAATAATAACGCTCTGTTAAAGTCTTTCAGTAACAGTGTCATGCATGGATGAGGTTACATGTTTACCAAAACACTTCCCTTTGCATCAATACCGAGAAACTTAATCATGTTCAAGTTACAATTCTTGGTGTGGTTGTTTGTGGACAATCGTTTGAATGGTTAATGCTTTAGTTACGCTGTGTGAAATTGATAGACTTGGCTGGAAGCAATTCATTATTGTTTTTGTTGTCATAGTTGAATGGTATTCCTTGAGCTGCCAAATTGAATCTAACCATGTTGAGTTTTGAATGCATGTATATTGAATATCGGGATTAATACTATTATGTCGATAATACTGTCAATGTGTATATTTATAATGCACTAAACCCACAAAGCATGGTCATAGTGCTATGTTAATTACCCCCCGTCGATGGGTGATAAAGACTGATTTTAAATCTTCATTTAAGGTTGGTTACTAAAAGGACATACTGAAAATAAAACGAGAGATATTTGCACTGAAGATGTATTTATTATATGAAAACCAGTGGAACATGTGGAAAATGTAGCTTGCTGTCCAACATACTTGTGTAGGCAAGTCAAATGTACATTCAGGTAAATATGTTTGACCATGAAAATGTCAACTAACAATATCTTGTAAGATGCTGTAAATCAGGAAATTAATGTGACTGACCAGGTCTCTTATTCCTGTATTTTCCCGGAAGTACCTTTCATTATTTTCCACAATGAAATTATTTTCAAACAGTTCATATGCGCACATATCAGTTCGCTACTTTAATGCCGTGTTCATCCATCAGTGTTATTTATCAGTAAATGATAGGTGGCTCTTCAATGTCATTACGGGTTAGATATTATCCCAGATTAAATCATGTTTTTTTGCATGAATGAAGTGTCGGAAAAACACCATGCGGTACTTCTAAAGACGGCCCTACTGAATCCATTCTAGTATGATAATATGCTAGTTTCCTAAAAACAATGTATTGCTTATAAATGTGTTTATAACACGTCATCACCTATGGGCAAGATATTCCTACTGTGACGTAAAATAATAATAATAATAATAGTTTATAACACTCAGGTGGTTATTTTACTTCAAATATGTTTTTACATAGAGGGGATTAATCGGATTAGACTCATAATGGATGATGAACACCTTTGACACTCTGTCTAAAGACAAAGTGTGCATCAAGAGTGGATGGCATTTGGCCGCACTTGTTGATTAGACTTCCGATCACGTGATCATATTTTCGTATGTTTGAAAACTTAAGCTGTCTGGCAATTAAGCAACTATTGTGTTATTCTGTCTGCCTGTTTCTTTGTGACGACAATACCAACACGAAAATACTATGTATTTATTTTGAGCATAATATAAGATAATGGTCATGGATCGACAATTGTTATTAGTTTTGTATATGTAACTGTTATTTGTCTTGAGGAAGATAGTGTATTTGATGTATGACTGATATAAAAAAATAAAATTGTATACGAATTGTTTTCTTTTGTCATTTATATTGAAGAATTGTTTTCTTTTGTCATTTATATTGAAGTAAACTAATTTTACGTACTAGTTTTATACTACTGCATATGCAGGTTATGGCTGCAACAACCGTATACATATGATCAGTTTCAAGCTACGGACAAGTGCACGAAATTAGTGTACATATTAGTCTGTTTGGCTTGAAAATACAGAATGTATTTAATGCACAAGAATTAAATGCAATCATAAGCCAATTTCATTTTTCACATTAATATCTGCTCTCATTAATTTCCTGATTTACAGTATAATATCTCAAATGCAACCATACTCAAAAACAAAATTGTAATTAGTAGGACTTTCATTCCACATACACTCTGAAGCTCGTCAACTGATGCATACAGTATATATCTCGTATACATACAAGTGTGTGCGCGCGCACGCACGCACGCACACACAAACACACACACACACACAAACATCCCTTCATGCATATATACAACACTATCAAGGTGTGCCTTGTCGACTTCTTTGTCGCAGCTGTGCCTTTGGAGGGCCCATGGTATGCTGTTTACTCAAGATGGGATCGTAGCTAACACTGTCCGAAAACGTGTCCGTGCTGGAAAAAAATATTACCAAACAAAAATAAAATTTGTATAAAGCAATAAATATCTTAGAAATGGAATTTAATATCCAAATGCACGTTAGTTGAAGAAAATGGAAATTGCAGCCACCATATTTTTCGATTATCTTTCACAAAAGTACAATTTTGAAACTAATCATTACTATTGAATTGCTTTCAAACTATATAATATTTTGACTACAGTCAGAATTTAACTCAAGATTTCTAGCTATGATCTATGTAGGTTACAAAGAAATCACACAATATTCGTTGAGTCTTTTGAAACTCTCCGGTAGCCAGCAACAACATGTGCTTCAAAATGTGTTCACATAAAGTGCATGGAACAGGATATAAGTATGACAAGCAAGCTGGAGATCAGGCATGCGAAGTGCATGTGACATGTGTCCTGCATTTTAAGTGGGATAACATCCTTGGCCCCATTCCTTTGACCTGCGCAAAGTGTTCTCAGACCGGTGACATAACTCCAGTACGGTGTACTGAGTGAAAGGAACAACTCGCACAAACAAAATGGCCACAAATAGTTGCCTATGGTGATGTCGCTGTACTTTTCCTGTGCAGTCTGCACTGCCTCGCCAGTGAGTACAGAACGTGCAGTGTGCGAGACGTTCCATTGACAAAATTGTCTGTTCGGAGTACTCTGAACACTTGGCACAGCTCAAAGGAATGTCGCCCTTATAATAGTCAATTTGTGAAAAGCAATGTCTTTGCCTGGTAATGACTGTCACTAGGATGTTATATACAGAAAATCGCAGACGTTCTGAAAGTTGAAGGAAAATTGGTACTTACTAGAAATATTGGTAGAAGATACAATAATATACAATGATGCTGAACACAATGAGGATGGACACGATGATGTAAAGAGCCACAACTCCATCAGTCTGAAAAATAAGGAAACATTCAGTGGACGATTGGACGATTTGGGGATTTTACGCAACTTCCCTCAGTATTCCAATGATGTGCCAAGCTAACTGGCAAATACAAAATTTCAAATGAATGGAATTTGGCAGCAGAGATTGAGGAAACTACTGGTCTGAAAACTACAAATTAACAAATGGAATTGTATATGTCAAGCACATGGTTAGTTTATTATGAAGATTACATATTCATATTTTTTTTATTATTAAAATGACTCGCTGACCTGTTCAGGCGGAATTTCCCAATATTTGCTGCATGTGAGATATGAACATACTGTCTCGTGCAAAGCAGCTGGAAAAAAAAAGTTTGAATGAAAGGAATGACAGACCACACTCTACATAGAATCTAAAGTTCTACATAGAGCTAGTGAACTGAAAATGTAAATATATATAGAAGTACTTTATAAAAAGGCATATTCCACTCCACATAAGCAAAGATTTTATTCAAATGAAAACCCACCTGTCAAATGCTTCGTTGTATTCTTTGTCAAGTTGTCAGGAATACACTGTCTTATGAGATTCTGAAAACATGGATTTTTCTACTAGTTATTATCGCAGTACATGGCAATTATGTGCAGTCATATGAATATTTTACCATTGCTGATGTCCGTTTTCATTGGAGGGGGTAAAGAGGGTGGGGGGCTGAACTTCATACACATTGTATTTAATATTACTGTACTCGCCTGGCATTTCTCTCTCGCCTCTTCGATGTCATCCTCGATACACAGGGCAATGTCCCAGAAGTCGGGTTTCCGAGTCCCGGACACCACGTCACAGCGGTAGATGTCGCAGTAGTCACTCAAGCACACTCTGGATGCACCCTGTGTACAGTGTGTGTGTTAATTGTATACAAGGCAGATTATCATTATCATAGTACATTACCTCCCAGTCCGTTTAGTGGGAACGTTTCCCGTATTTATGCTACAGAATTAATTCAAGGAAATTGGCACTTTAAAAGAAACATTTAATTCAAAATTAGGCCTAGACCCTAATTCAGATTTAATATTAGCATACTAGACTATCTCGGAGGGTTAAAGTAAATCAATTATATATAACTTATATTGATTGGTATTATAGATATATGAAAGGAGCCCCTGAAATTCTTTACCCTCTGATCTCCAGTAATCTAGACTTGCTTAACTGCTTTAGGGAGATATTTTGAATAGGAGTATTTGGGTGAGAACAGGGTGTGACACAGACTATTAGCATACTTATCCATATGCTAAATAGAGTTACTTCCCCTATGCCATAACCGCATGGATGAGTGTATGCATGAATGCATGGCATATGTATAACGTCATTGAAAACTTAGACTACTACATACCATGTCCACACACATATGGACAATATAAAATATAAAATATATTAATAAACTCCTTACCTGTTGTATTGAATCTTGATGTTTCCTGTCAAAATGCCTATCAACAAACATTTCAGTCAGAAATGCTTTCCCACAAAAGTTACATTTCCATTTATTGGCACCTTCCATGAACTTGTTCTTTTCCTGAGGCAGAAATACATTGCATTAACAATCTCCGTCAAGTTTTGCCTATTTGAGCAAATGAGATCTCCATTTATAACAAAACTGACATTGAGATGTATATTTATCACCCAATACTGTATTTTCACAGTAGATATCACTTTCAAATATATCTGCAGCAGTAGATTGTTCAACCATTGTGATGTCATCGCTACAATTGTGATGTTGTAGCATTGCTATGATGTCACAGTGCAAATGCACAGCACCCTAAAGATTTGACTTCACAGTAAAATCTTTATGATGTGGCATTTTTCTTTCTTTTCTTCTTTCTTTAAAAATTATATTTGGTGATAAATAGAATCTCACACTCATGTCTTGGAATATCAAATATATCAACACGAGTCGATGAAAGTTATTAAATCCTCGGCAAAGCCTCATATTTAATAACTTTCACGACTCGTGTTGATATATTTGATATTCCAAGACTCTTGGGTGAGATTCTCTATATACAGTAAATTATTCATGCATGTATATTTAATTGGTCAGATACATGCTAACTGATGAAAATGTTAGATATCTCCTTGGTAGACCTATATGAAATATCTCTGGATGAGAATGCAAGACTGCTCTTGTATTGTTCCATATTACCTGTCCTTTGATTTCAGTTCTGACATGCAAATCAGGCGCTGAGATTACCAAACCTTTTGAGTACGATTTCATGCTCAAGCTCAACTTTTATATGGGGATTTGTGAACAAAACTTTTGAGTTTTTAATCTCAGGGCCAGAACATGACATCCAGATGTGACACAAGTTTTCACAAATGAAGCAAGATATTGCCTGATCACACCCACCACTAAATAAATCATCATTGATACACGTGCATAAATGAGACATTCACACTTCCATCTCATCCTACCAGATAAGCACTTTGCTAAAGAGTGCTACATGATGGCATGAGAGGCTCGAACCCGGATCCTCACTACCTTTAAACCAACTCTTGAAGTATAAGTGGATGTAGCTGCAGTTCTGTAGCTTAAAAAGTGTCCCATTTACTATTTTGCTATCTATATGGCACCCTTTAGCTATAGAGGACACCGATCACACTCATCAACTTACCGCTATTGCTAAAAATAACTGGCAAGATGGCATTGGTTGATGAGAGTGATCGGTGGCGAATATCATGGCGAATACTATGTGAAAACAACCTTTTCCTTCGAAAATACTGGTAAGCATGGAGACACGAAGTATAATGGTTAGTGAATCCATTCCTAGCTGGATTTTGTTCTGCCCCGTGTATTTATGCAACACGTAGTGATTAACCCAGCGCATTGAGATCTGATGCGTAATTTTGTTGATGCATATTACTGCAATCATCTGTAGCTAAAAGGTGTCATATACATAGCAAAATAGTAAACGGGGCACTTTTGATCTACAGAACTGCAGCTAAAGCGGATGATGACTGTAGTTGTATACATACTTGTACTGACAAGACCAAGGATGATAACTGCATTGCCACCCTACAGACAGCGCATCCTATCAATATCGCGTCAGAAAGGTAACTCTTGTGAACATTGATGCCGGGCTCCCAGGTTGGGATTTGAACCTGGAACCCATGGCTCTGGTCCAACGTTCTACCACTGCGCTACCACCCACCACTCTTGAAGTATACGTGGATGATGACTGATGATGACTGTAGATGTCTGTAGTCGTATACATACCTGTACATAGTAGATGTCTCTCTCCAATTTGAAGGGGCATGACATTGGCGTGACGGCTTGGTATGTTTGGTAGACGTTCCATAGTTTCTAAACATAACAATGCAATTGAAGAAAATTCAACTTAATTCAAGTAAATTGCATACCTGTTTACTGTTTTACTGTTGTACACAGTATTTTAGTTATCTTGCAGCGAGATCAATGGTGGAAAGTAAACGTACAACAACTATGTACTAAGATCATGAAGGGCAACAATTTGATAATAAGAATTTCATCTATGATAAATATAATGTACTAGTATTGTATAATTTTTATTCAGGATTACTGTATGAACATCAGGCCCTTATTCCACAGAACAATCGTAGAGCTATGAGAGTCATAACTCCATATATTTGTATGAGGGTTAACAGTTAGGATTCTCGTAGTGCTACAATCATTCTGTGGAAAATGACCCTGTGTATTAAGCATATCTTCTACAAGTACAAATACGGTAAACAAGTTTCACTCACGAATCTGATAATAGTGCGAACAATCTTGGCATTTTCCCTGGAACATCTGATAGCTTGTGATATACCCAGGTGCAGGAGTATCACCTGTAAACATGGAATAAACTATTCAATTACAGAATTCAGAGTACACTCACAGGTAATCATTGGTGATTATTAGAGGCGACGTTTGAACTAACAAGCAAATTATAACATTACATTATCATATCTCTAATTCGTGCCACATTAGGCACATAACTGTTTATTTTTCTTATTGGCACCATAAAGCTATAGACATTGCTTGTTATCTGAATGCAGAAATAATCAACTGGATCGCGTTCCAGTAGCTCAGTTGCCAAAAGACCGATCTATTATTATCTATAAATTATGTCTACACGAAAACTGGGCACGTCGTAATTTTCGAAAGATGGAAACAATGCACATACTGAATTTGTAATGTAATGTATAAATTGTTGTAATGTTGGTGATTCAATAGTATGCCTATCAGCATGTGAAATAAAGCAACAATTTACCAACAAAGGCCAAGAACAATTCATTATTTTATGCTCTTGCGATCCATTCAATGGGCGCAGCCATGTTGTTTCCCATAAACAGTTCCTCTACTGATAGCAGTGTTTTGTTGTATCTAAATAGTTCAGACGTAATTACGACATCTACTGATAGCAGTGTTTTGTTGTATATAAATCAATATGCTAAATCATCATGTTTAAACATTGTTTTTTGTTATTTTAAGTATGTCGTTATTTTACTTGGTGCCTGACCTTTGCTTATGTAAAAGTTGAAGAGGTCATGTGGAAACATCAAATAGTGTCATAGTGCATAAAATGGAAGATTGTGTCACAATGAGTGAGGTGGATGAATGTATTGTGCAGAGATGGGAGAACATTTGTCGCAGTTGGTGAGATTGGGAAATATCTAGTGTCACAGTGAAAGCGATTGGGGAATATATTTGGTGCTACAGTGGGTGAGATAGGGGAATATATATTGAGTGTTACAGTGGACGAGATAGGGGAATATATAGAGAATCTTACCCAGTGTCTTGGAATATCAAATATATCGTGGAAGTTATTAAATAGGAGGCTTTGCCAAGGATTTAATAACTTTCATCGATTCGTGTTGATATATTTGATATTCCAAGACACGAGGATGAGATTCTATTTATCACCAAATATCATTTTAAAGTCATTAAAGAAAAAAAATGCCACATCATAAATTTTTTACTGTGAAGTTTAATCTTTAGGCTGCTGTTGCATTTGCATTGTGACATCATAGCAATGCTACATCACAATTGTAGCGATGACATGTATTGGGCATCGGTCAGTACATGGGTTACTATGGAAGAATGTATTGTATCATGATCAATGATGGGTGAATATTTTGGGTGTAACAGTGGGTGAGATAGATTATATTGGGCGTCACTCATTAGTGAAATAACAGTGTAAATGGGTGTCAATGAAGGTAAAATGAAAATGTATTGGGTGTTACAGTTTAATTTATTTTTGTTATTATTGGAATTGAATGAATGAGTACTTTACGTCGTATCAAGAATATTTCACCCATACACAATGACTTAATTACTGGGGGTTCAGAAACAGTTTCAAGATTATTTCCGTTTTAGGCGAGGTAGAAGAATACATTGAATGTCACTGTGGATTGTCCCTCATGTGTAGATTATTATCAATTAACAGCAGAGTGCATACTGCAGTTATCACCCTTGGTTCAAGTGCACAAACCATGTTTGGTAGGTATTACGAATATGGTAGCACATTGGTGATACAGGTTTCCTCTCACCAATGTCATCACGGCAAGATTACTAAAACTCTGAAAACTGTTAAACCCCAAATCCTGCTCATAATTATCTCCCTTGTTGCTGTAGTAACGGTCTCAGACTCAGTGGTCTCATTTGTTTTGTGGACTTGAGTCGACATGCACAAAACATGTTTTAAAATAAAACAACTGAGAACGTAACAAAAGTGTTGATGGCATTCTGACCAATCAGAAAGACTAGGCAGTCACGAGTGCATAGCACACTGTTGTCGTGTGTTGGGGTCATCATAGGTCATGACACGAGTGTTGTGTTCTTGGGTGTTTGACTTGACTTTACTGCACTCGACTCGACACTCGAGTTTAAAACAAACAGAACCAGTCTATTTGTAATATTACGAACCAAACACAATGCAAGAAGTATTCAACTTTTTATTCACCGAGTATTATGCACACAGGCCATTAAGCATAGTCAACATGTGATGAAACTTTTAAGCTTTTTCTTTAATAAAAGGATGACCACTTATAAGTAAAAATATATTTTCAAAAAATGAATCAACATAAGAATGATAAAAAAAATTCTTGTATGTTGAAACAAAAATACCAGGCATGGCAATAGGCAATTGCGATTTCAGCTGAAAACAAGCCTGAGGTATGTGGGCTGCAGGTTCCAAGCCACGTCCAGGGAAAATAAATCAACCACTGGACAAATAAATCAATGGATTTCTGCGTATCTGCAAAAAAAATATATTTGCCATGCCAGATATATAAATGGTTGCCAAAATCTATTTTCAGTCATTAAATGTGCATGTCCATATTTTAATTACTACCACTATCTATTCATTGACACTGTGGTGATTTTGCATCACTTTCATCACTATCTTAACCCTTTCTGAAACAGAAACCTTGCTGAAGTGCTACTTTAGTGTATTAGCATGGGGAAAATTAAGGCTCTATGCCACATTTTATCCATTTCTATCACCTACATCAACATCTCATTGGGTAGATCTAGGGTTAATTGGAGGTGTGTGTGTAGACACCCGCTTCTAAACAGGCCCCGAGATTATGAACATTTCTTGAGTACGATTTCACGCTAAACTCAAAAGTTTTGTTCACAAATCCCCATATAAAATGTGAGCTTGAGCATGAAATCGTACTCAAAAGGTTTGGTAATCTCGGGGCCCGACACACAGTACACTCCTATTCATATATAGTATGGTGTCTGTCTCGCCATGATCAAGCGCGTAGCGCACATAAAACATTTCAACCCACTACCCAGCTCCACTTCCTGTATCCATCCCTGCATCCTATTGTAGGGTGTGTACAGTAATACATGTACAATCTATGTACAATTAATTTACTGATTGCTTTGAGCTACATTTTACTTTCAGCAGTTGCCTATTTTTTTTCTGGGAAGGAATTGAATGAATTGGTGCTGCGGGAATATTTCACCCATACGAGACGATTCTGGGAAGGAAAACCACATACTTGTGTCTGATGCAGACGGACTAACACGTGGCCATCCTCCTCTTGTTCTGTGTTCTGTTCCACAGAACGATTGTAGCACTATGAGAATGGTACCTCCTATACATGCATATGGAGAGACTCCCATAACGTAAGATTATTCTACAGAACTAGACCCAGAATCGTAATCGGCAAATTTTATGTTTGCTTCAATTATTTCTGTGAGTATCTTTGACAATGAAATTCATGCACTTAGTATCAAGCTTCATTTCTCAATTCATTATAAGAAGATAATTAATTGAATGATATAATGTATCAATTTCATCGGTTTTACCGATTGGTCCATTGAGTCAACATAAGTATTTCACTGGCCTAGATGAATCCAAAGAACTGTATATTGAACACTCGAAGTCCTGAAGATATTCTTCCCCCAATGAAAACACTGCAAACAGATTTTACATTCTTGGAAGACAAAAGGAAAAAATATTAATTAAATGTTGCAGGATGAGTGCATCCAAAGAGCACCATTTTTTAATAATGTTTTTCTTCTCCACATTCTGTCCAGGCCTCAAAGTTACGAAACATTTTTCAGTATATAATTTCAAGCTCAACTCGTATTTTGCACAGAGATTGAAGCACGTGCAAAATGTGAGTTTATCATGAAAATAGTACTCAAAACAGTTCCATAAACTTGGGGCTTGGCATCTATGAAATAATAATATTTACTAATCATGAAAGATACATTAGGCCTACTAAACATTAAAGTTACCTAAAATATATACATTCACACATTCGGTACAAAGCTTTGAGCATACGAAACATCCATCCCTGTAACGGAAGAAGGAAATCATGTTGTGGGTGACAGCACAAATACTGCATCAAACAGGACGAAGAAGGGAAATCATAGATCTGCTGTGGGTCGTAACACGAAAACTGCATCATATAGAACAAAGAAGGATTTATTCTGGTCTCCCTCGCATAAATAAGGTAGCTTGGTGAACTTCTCCACGGAGAATCCAGCCGGCATGAAAACATTTGTGATCATGCTGACTGTCTGCTCCTCAAATGTCTTGCCTTCTATGTGCAAGCGCTCAAAGGGCAGGTGATTGGTTGAACCTGAAACAGCAATGATTGCTTGATTGATTGAATGAGTGACTGAGTTGTTGCTTAGCATCACTGCAGAATTCTTTCACCCATACGCAATGACCTGAATTAAGAAATTAGAGAATAACCCATTCAATACCAGTGATTATGGAAAATATGTCCTCGGTGAAATTAATGTCCAAAGTTCCAAGCTTCAGCGAGAAACTTGAACATTAATTTTATGAGGGACATATTTCCGTAATCATTCATATGGAGTGGGTTATTATTATTATTAAATATAATAATTTTAATGGAATAAACCATGGAAAACCGCTGAAAAATATCTGACAACCCCAGTCAGCTGTGGAGTAGTCGTCCACATATGGCGTCAAAGTCATTGTGTGCCTATGATGTCACAATCGTTGAATAACACAAAATGACAAAATCAACACTATTTTTGCAAAATTTTCGGATCATGAATTCGATCTTGAAAATTCTTCATAACCGTCCAGCCTAGAATGGAATGAGAATTGTATTAAACGTACCAAATTCTACGTAAGGTTTGAAAGGAAGCACCACGGCAACTATGACTCTGCCGCTCCCTCGCCTCAAGGTTTGCCGGATGGAATGGAGAATGCTGATTGGTCGGTCGCATCGGTCCAGGAGATTCAGACAGCTGACAACATCATAAGTATACGATCCGTTGTTCCACTCCTCCAAGCCAAGAACTCTGAAACAGCAAATGTATATGTGAAACAATAACGTATGTCTGGAACAATGTAGATATGTCTAAAACAACAAAATAAAAATATTTCTGAAATGTCAAATAGAAAAAGTAGAAAACGGGATTTTCGACAACCTATGAATATACAACTTTCTATGTTGTTTAATAAATGGTGAATATTGAAATAAGAACCCCTCGATCGTCAAAAGATGTTTCTAAGATGTCCAATTTATCAAACATCCTTGATTTTAATAATGCCAACTTCAGTTGTCTCCCCTTTCATTAATATAATCTGTACTTGTGTTTGTGTATATGTCATATAAATAGGTCAAGCTAAAATAAATGCAATATAGTCTGTATATAACCCTTCAACATGGAACACACACAATGATTTTACAGACACTTCGTAAACATTTCCTGTACCTGTAGCCTCTCTCTTGCAATCGCTTGACCATTATTTCAGAGGCCTCCGTTGTATACACGTTGTCGAAAAACCTGGCCAGCTGGCTTGTAACCATACCATCTCCAGCACCTGTACAATGACAGATGTAATAGAGTTCAGACTCAGTCAGCGAGTGGGTGGGTGAAATATTGCTTAAATAAATACTATTAAAGTTACTGAAGGAATCTTTGATCTATTTGCATGCACACTGATCCACTGAATGTGGAAATAATGTGCATTAACGAGAACATTTTTGAACATTGCCGCAATATAAATGTGCATGTCAGTATTATTATTATTTTTAAAGTTGAGAATTGAGACACAACACTAGTGAGACCGAATGAATGAATTGGTGCTTTACGCTGAAGGGGGAATATTTCACCCATTCAAGATCCTGCAGCAACGTTACGCAATAAATCAATCACTCAATCGATTACAAATTACAGTCACAACAGTATTCATTACAGTTATTCCAGTATTCATAATCGGTATTAATTTTATTAGTAATGTCAGTAATTAACAAATACTTTACGTCGCAGCGGGAATGTTTCACCCATACGCGACAACTACAATGTCATTTTACAATATTACTAATTGGACATTCAAGAAAATAAAACAAGTAATGTCAGTATTCATGATAACTGTAACAGTGTCAATATTCATGACTAATGACTATAATATTCATGATAGCATAATAGTAATGTTGATATTCATGACACTAGTTACTGCAGTATTTGTGATAGTGATATCATAACTCATGACACTAGTGACAGCAGTTCATGATACTAGTGACTCCAGTATGTATTACATAAGAGATCTGGCGACATACCAAGGTCGATGAGATTCTGGCCTCGCCAGTTAGAGTGGAAATCTAGCAGAACTAACAGCTGTTCCTGAGAGAAGATGAACATGGACCCTCGCTTCAACCAACTGCATGAGAAATAAATTAAGATTAGCCATAGCAGTGGGAGACATTGATAATTATCAAATCTCATAATATTCATATATGTGTACCCAGCACACTACCGGTACATCCATTTTAATTTGGATTTTCTTATTTATGTCTTTGTTGGAAGTACAAGGTGTGCAAGAATACCAAACAGGTTCTGTAGAATCAAAATAAATTACTTCTTTACCATGAAAATGGCTCTTTGACCAAAGTGCAACTGGTATTTCTCATGATGGACTTCATATTTAACATGTTTATTACAAATAGTTCTCATGATGGACTTCATATTTAACATGTTTATTACAAATCTATTTCAGGATAAATGATTGAAGTGGTTATACCCATTTATGGAGGTGTTGTTCATGAACCAACTGAGGATGTATCTCATGAGTGTGTGTCGGAGCTGAGTGAAGATCCAGTCCGCCTTCTCGAAGCAGTTCTCCAGGAACTGTGTGGTCTCGAGGTCCTGGTGGAACATCACAAACTTTGACCTCAGGTCCTCCGGAAGGGCCGACATGTCAAACTCGTACCACTGGAAGTATTACATGTAACATGTGTGTAAAAAAACTGATACCACTTGAAGTATACAGACATGAAAATAGGCGTATAAGAGGAGAAATATTTAGTTAATAAGCCGCAGATATTTCAGTTACGTGCAAGGAACACAAATCGGCCAGGGAAGCCATGGTATGTGTATACTCGTTAATGGTGTAGACGGCCAGTCTCAGGTTGCCGGGCCTCATACTGAACAATCATTTGACTTGACAAAATTGTCAAAATCAAAAACAATATATCATATCCATAGAAAAGAAATATCCAATATATACCAGGTGTATATATAGATTTCCATATGAGTTCACCTTTTTGTAGCTCATGATGTCACATACAAGTTTATTTTCCATAAACATTTTCCATCAATATGAGTAAGCTTTCCATATGAGATCCCCGCATCCCCATGTAACACTTGTGTAAAACGAAGAAAGTAACTTGTACGTGTTATTTGAGAATGAGGCAGTTGGGTTTCTTTCCCCGTGCATTATTAACACACCTTGCTTTTATACTAGTATTAAATCAGACAAAGCTGGTCTGTACACAGTATAGACTTTGAAAGTTTACTATCCATTGTTTATCATCAGCTGATCATGTTTATTTTTTTGTATTTTTTTACATTTTGTGCATCATGATAATCCATGACCAAAAAGAAATCCAAAAGAAATAAGTTAAATGTGAATAAAGTATCTAAAAAAAACAGTCACGCATTATTTTAATATTTGTCATAAATAACAACATCCTTCAGATTTCTACTAGTTTTCATATTTCTAGCGTTCAGACTGCAAATAAGCACCACTCACATAGCTATGATTGTCTCCTCTATGTCGCTGATCTTCCAGCATTCTAAAATATACATTTCTCATGAGAGGATTTCTTAGTTGTTGTCCCGACCAGTCTCCCAAACCTGGATCGACTGGCAGAGGTTCGTTTGGTCCTGGATGTGTCGCCATTCTGATCAGATTAATGAACGCTACGGCTGATAAAATACAAATTAAAGTATCTGTACGTGTCAGCATTTGTGAAAAGACACAATAGTCGTCGTTAAACGACTCTAGATTGCAGTCGACTGTCCCTTGATAAACCCATGTGTTGATGTTTACTGCAACCATTTCCGCTTCCGGCTTGGTACAGTTGCACCAACTTTGAGGGACTGGTACTGTCATATATCGACTACTGATCAATATTCTGATATGGTACATTTTTTAAATGGTAAGAATTGGTATTTTGAAAATATGCATTACCCATTATGGCAGAAGTACGTTAAACATAAAAATGTAAGTATTCACGTATATTCATCACTTAAGCAATTTTCACACCACCGTACCAAATATAATCTTAATTAGCTCGAGAGGTATGACTAAGAGACTTAGGGAGTGACAATCATTATTAGCAAATATATATATATATATATATATATATATATATGTTACAGTCAATCTCTAAAATCAGGCAATGTGTAAAATGTTTAAAACTTTCAGTGACTTTCATTCCACTCAGTCAATTTTTAAAATGCTTGAAATTATATAATGACTCCCTTTACTTGACAGATTGGCTGGCGTAAGGTTGTTGAAGACAATGTATACATTTAAAAAGGTATTCACACAATTCTGTGTTAATACATATAAAACTGTATGCAATCCTGTGTGAATATCTACAAAAAACGTACGCATCATCTTCAATTGGTTTCATCAAACTCACGCCAGTCAATCTGTCAAATAAAGGCAGTCATTTTTGTCATTTCAGGCTTGTTAAACATTGCTTGAATGAATTGAAATTCACTGAAAATGTAATATATTTGACACATTGTCTGATTTTAGACATTGACTGTAACATATCCACTACGAAACCATAGCAATTTCGTATCTACCTATCTATCTGGGTATCGTTCCACCAGACCATAGCGCTCGCGTAGCGATCTCTTACGCATGCCGATCGTGCATTTACGAGAACGCTATAGTCTCATAGTGGATAAGAGAGTTTCGAGAAAGCATACCTAGGCTGATAGAATCGAGAGCATTATGGTCTCATAGTGGACACGAGAGCTGCATGGAATGATGCCCTGGTATTTAATGCTCTAGTGGAGAAGAAATTCCAAATTTGAACAGAATCGGAGATAAAGCAGATATTGCTAAAATATACCTTTAAATATTTCTGAGAATATGTTATGAAGACTTAATGAGAACGAGGTCGTAAACAGTTCGGAAATACAGTATTCCAGATTTTACCTTCACTGGTTCGTATGAGCATACATGTATGTATAAGCATCGTAGTTACATAAATGCTGTGTGCTGACATTCGTTGATTAACTCCATGTTAATAAAATACTATTGTGTAATATGGGCGTCTGGTACGTTATCTGTGCGCCATATTAAGTACAAGTGGACGAAATCACCAGATCACCAGTAGCAGAATGTAATCTGACATATTTATGCTGTCAATTTCGTTCAGTTAGATACGGTAGATATTGTGATGAATTCCATATAAACCAAGAATATAGTATATTCAATACTTAAGTTACAGCAGGATCTTAACTGAGAACCTATGTGTGTAAAACAGAGTCAATGAACTGCCAGTGCATTGACGTCAATACAATCTATTAACGTGTACAACATTGCGTGAGGACATTGTCCGACAATATACATATCCATCTTAAGGACTAAAAACAGGAGTGGTGCCATCGCAAATAACACGGTATGTGTAGTTTGGTTTCTCTCATTGTACAGGAATCCTATTTCGTGTTATATATGTTAATTGTCAAACTATCTGTCGGTAGATTAAAAGGGTATCATCCTTATTATTATCCTTAACGCCAGAATATTCCGACGTTATATTTTTAATACTGATCCTGTCTAAATGGTTCGATTGCAATCGTATAATTGATAATCTCGATAGAGGATAGCATACAGCAGCCTAGAGTCAACTGTGTCAGACCTGTTGTTTTATTTATTATACTCCTGGTGTGGCCACAACCTTCAGTGCTATCTCGTGTTCGGTTTACTCATGGCCTGTCACCGGAAGTACAGCAGGCATGCTACGCAACGTCGCTGTGCGTTCAACAGTAACGCAAAGTAACCACACACAGATCTGTTCTGAAGTTTGACACTTCCAGTTATGCTGATGAACCATCACTACAGTGCAGCCAATGGGAATATACTACTAATGAATTAGCTGTATCTGTATTGACCATTGTTGTTTTAATTTTGTGTGGCGGTTTGCAGTGAAATTGGCATTCATTTCCCATGTAAACGTGGCATGTAGGAATCAGTCTTAAATGGAAATGGTCATGCACGTCACTGGATTTAATTAAAACCTAGTGGTAATGTAAAATACAGTTGGGAACAGTCCCAGCATGCTACACATACCGACTCCCCTTTGTAAATATTAATTTGTTTTTGTTAATGTATACTACGAGTTGGATACGGTAGCTTGCAGGTATTTGGTGCAAATGCTGGGAAACAAAATGGCATCGCCTCAGGTCCGAATCTTGGAAGAATGACCTAGCTGTCTGCTGGTATAGAGAATTCCTTGCATTTTACAATTGTTGCGGAAGTGCAGTCTGATGAGTTTTCTTGGGGAATCTTTAAGTCCACGAGTTCCAGGCATTGCATGAATTAAATATGAGTGGCTTTTATTGCTTAGACGTCGAAACTATGTATATAACTACATATCAGTTATCCCATAGCTTCTTATTTAGTGGGAATGCAAACTTACATTCAACACACATGTGATAACACGCACACAACGACCACGTACAGAAGCAGAGAAAGACAGAGACAGACAGACAGACAGACAGACAGACAGACAGACAAAATATAGAGATTTAAAAGAAACAATAAAAATAGCAAACACAATATAAAACAACACAAAATTCGTTTAATTTGGGAAAATCTACAAAACAAGACCGCCATTCTTTAATAGAAGAGAGAAAGGATAACCCATTACCACACCACATCTTACCTGGCAAAGCAGGAAATAAACACCTTAGCAGTTCATTACTATAATGTGTACTTCGTCAAGATACTCTTACAGATTGAAAACATGCTTTAGATGCTGGAAATATAAGTAAACATATCATTAAATAAATGTGCAATCATTAAATAAATGAAACAAATACATCATTTACATTGATTTGCATCCTTCTCATCAGTTGCTATTTGATGTGTGTTGCTAATGACAATTTAACAATTTCAAAAACATCAATTGCACCTAATAGTATATATTTCTTGATATAATTTCCTATATTTATTTATATCTAGTTATATTATTGATTTACATTTCGTATTATAAAATACAGTTTCTTTGTAAAAGTATCGTGTTACTAAATAGCGATGATTTATAGATTTGCCAATCGATGTTCTAGACATATTTAACCTTCACCTTATATGCATGAATATATACCGTAAATCCTTGAATAGAAGCCTGCATTGAAGAGGAGCCTACCTTGATTAGATGCCGGGTCTCAGAGCGTCGTGAAATTAATAAAGGCATGCATCGAGTCATCATCGAAACACCGGCCATTATGTCTACTTACCATCCGTCGAATACCCTGGGTGATATTGTTATTCGACACCCCGTTTTCTGGCCGGCGAAGCTTGGATGAATATCTATTAGAATTAATGTAACAACAAATCAGAGAAGTGTTTAGATCCAGAAGGAACGTAGTTGGGCAGTACAATTATGGTAAATGATGTGAAGCATGTAACAAATCATATTGTGATGACTACATACGTAGTAAATGTGATGACTACATACGTAAAATATTGTATTTATGTTTATTTTACGGATGGTAAGAAGGCATAATGACCCGAGGTTTCGAGGATGACATTGAGTAATAGCCAAAGTGGTTTAGTGGTAGCATATGGTCCCGTGACCGCCCAGGTTAAAGTGAAGTAAGTTCGAGCTCGGCTAATGCGTAGATGGGTGACCGAGTACCTGAGAGAATCCATAGGATTCGTTCCTGCCCCACACTGAAAAGCATGTGATGTCACCTTAGGCAAGTGGCTTTGTTCGAAAATGCATGTTCACCCAGCAGAGAATGTGTACCCGGAGGGATGAGATGGACGTGTGAATGATAACCATTTGGCGCCTTGAACGGCAGCTTGTGTTATATACTCCCCAGGGAGTTGAGAAGGGATTAAGGACAAATTGATCCATTGTCCCGGGTTATAATGTAGCGCCATGAGCATGCTTTCGAGCGTGGATTTGTCGCGATATTAATGTTCCAATTATTTAAGTAGAGGCCTGCCTTAAATAGAGGCTGCCTCGTTTATAAGCCTGCAATAAATAAACACCATGAGTACATAGCACCCAAGCAGTATTAATTTGTGGACTACAAAAGTTAATAATATGACGTCACTTTGCTCCTGCGTGTTTATGGCACGAACAAGTCAGTGATGAAGTGTGGTTTTCATTTCCATGTGTTGTATGATCACGAGGTTTCCGTGTTTATGTATTCATATTTTTAATGGTGTATAATACGGTACATAAAATGTTAAATACCGAATAAAGAAAAATCTTGTTGCAAAATTGAAATAAATAGAAGCCTGCCTTGAATAGAAGCCGATCTGAGAGGGTCGGACAATTAATAGAAGCCCGGGCTTCTTTTCAAGGATTTACGGTATTTACAATATATAGAATCATACCTACTTCTATGTAATTCAATGGAGATCAGCGTGTGAAAATAGCGATGCCATGCAGATACAGAAACAAAAGAAAAACGAACATGAGTTCCAATACAAACCAGAGAGGGGTCACGTGATGCACTCAACCGAGATGCCTTTGAATACTGACCAGTGACGCTACTTAACAAATATCTCGGGCGACGCCGCTTCTCTTAGTAAATGTATATAGTAGAAGTATACTAGTATATGTAGCGTACTGAACGACCCGCTTGAAAGGTCTCATGCTACTTGTTTGCTCAACATGTCTAAACTTTCAAATTATGTTTGTGACAATAAAAACATTCTAATAGAAGTTGTTTCACAAATACACGCTATACGGCATGTGAAGAATTAGCATTACTATAATAAAGTCAATTAATTGGTCAATATTTAAACAAAGGCAAGCTCTGAAATAGTCTTAACTTCATTCACCCATCAGGTAAGGTATTGGTTAGATCAAAATGGCAAAGCAGATGAAAATATACATTCTTATTGACATTTTTTAACTTAAACACAAACAGAACAGCGGCAGTCTAGAACGTTGTGTCTAATTCATGACCATTGGCATATAATTAATTATAAGTCCACTGTGAAAGTGCATTACCTAGTGAAACAGCATGGGGCCTTTTTCCATTAGTTATCGAAAGATCGTGATCGAGATGAACATGTAGCATGTCACGTCAGAGTTGTCACGGAACATTATCCAGGATTCTTTGGCCGTCAAGAACGACCGCTGGAAGGAAGGTCACATTGTATAATAATATACGAGTCGACTGTAGACGGTCAGTGGCCACTGCCGCAAGACATTCAATTAAACTGGTCGAACAGGGAACTATACTTTCAGCCAACAGACTGCATAACGATTATAGTTTACGTTCAGTGCTTAGGTATTAGTGGTCATGATTTAGGCCAACTTCTCCAGGAAGCAGGCGAGAACGTTCAGTGTCCGCGGTCAGACTGATCCGTGCCAGGCATCCTTTCCAACAAACACTCGGACCTGGATGTAAGGTTTCCATGTAACCTACTCTGGCTGTAGGCTACGGAAAGGGGCGAGTCGTCGTCTCGAATGGTGCGAGACGTCTCGAATGTTTAACATATGGAAACCTTGCATCTAGGCCCATTTGATTATTGGAGCAAAGCGAAACTGAAGCGAGGATGTTCCGATTGAGTGTGCCGGAAGACCAAGCGAACATCCTCCACGTCAGGATCCATCGAGAAGACCATGCTCCGTGATGTCGACATGTCCGTTAACTGGAACAATTAGTGTATAACACCATAACTTGGCGTGACGAGTAAGTCTGGTAACTGTATACCATACGTGTCCTCAGTCACATACATACTAATCTGTAAGTATAATCCCGTGCTGATCACGAGACTAATTTTACACTAGAAACGTGTATAGCAGTGATGCTATTATTTCTGCGAGGTTACGTTGGTGCCTGCTTCCCATTTACTCAAACTTACATTACACACGCCATCTTGCGCCTTAACGCAATGAGGCTTTAACCCATTGCATCGATTGAGTGTACTTTCAGTCATACTGAACGGGAAGGTTCCTCTATGTATTGATATTGTGATCATATGATATAATTTCTTACGTTGCGTTGACTGGGTTTAATCACGGATTACATGTGACAAGAAGTGCTCTTCCAGACTGTCGTTAAGCATTAAGCGATGATAGCTGTCCGTATTAACAGTAATTCTGGATAGCAGCATTTAGGAAGATCATGAATGGTATGTAATTAAATGAGGCGTCGATTTCGGTATTATAAACTAGTATGTAAGTATGTGGATTTAAAAAAAACACATTTCCTTTGAATATTATAATGATGATATGTCTTCAGGAGGAAGTAGAGGAAGAAGAGGAAATTAGTTCTGAATTGATTTAAGTATAGTTTACTGCAGTATGTACAAAGAATTCGATGCAATAGCCAGTCCGGCTTGTTCTGAATTGTACAAAGCTCGAATATCATTGCATACACACACACACACACACTCACACACACACACACACACACACACACACACACGTATACACATGTCGCTTAGATCATAAGGTATGAATATATCACAGATGCTATACCTAGAGGCAGCATATATTAATCAGTTAATGTAAGTACGTCAATTTATCACCAACTAGTGAACGGTATCAGATGCGAATTTCAACACCAGTTTTGGAATAGGATACATTCGTTTCCGCTTTGTGTCAATTATGTGGCTAATTAATGAGCTATGCTGCCAGTGCCACATACGTATGTCATCATTCTGACTGCCAGATTGCCACGTTGAAATATTGTGCAGAAACATGTCATACGGTATTATTGTGGGATATACGGAGATCTGCGCTAAGATATATTTTTATCTATCTCTCTCTCTCTCTCTCTCTCTCTCTTTCTCTCTCTCTCTCTCTCTCTCTCTCTCTCTCTCTCTCTTCCTTCCTCCTCCCAATCGTCTTTGAGAAATGCCAATTTAATTTCATCTCAAGGTCTATTGAAATATTATTTCTTTTATCTCCATAGTTCCCTTCACCTTCGCTGTGTTTTGAGTGCTGGATTGCAATATGCATTATGAACATGCTCGACGACATTGATTTCTGAATAAAATATAATCCTCCTAATGAAACGAACGCTCGCAGATGGGCAGGAAAGAGTTCGTGATCTTATCTGAATTTCATCACCGGTTATTTGATTACCACTTTTTCTTTTATCAGGGTTTCAAGATTTTATATTAGAAAAATTCACTCATGGCCTATCTTCAAAGTGTTCCTGTTCTAGTGTTCTCATGTTCTCTGTAACACGATATCAGATATGTAGAATAATATGTACCAGTAGTATCAGTGACATTTAAGAAAGTATGCAGAGATTTTAAGTTATTGAATATAGAGGAAATTCTTCGGAATTGCATTTTAAGTAGTATTATTTATTTGCAACTTGGCTTAATATTTTTATATATGCTTATACTCACTGATTCGCCGCGCTGATATATACTGTATACTTCTTCATATGACTGATGAAGTCATCCCCCTGGACAGTGTATTTATAAGTAAATTCATAGTGCTCTTACTTCCGAATAAACGAATTACAATGATCTATATTTGACCATGTTCCAGACACATAACATCATTTTCCTAATCACTACCTCAATAGCTTACATATGACATTTGGCAAATCATCCGCGGTAATCACCGAAAAGTTTCGTTTCGCTAACTATTCTAATGAAGTGCTACTTTTCACAATATTTATTGAAAACAAGGCTAAACGAGCTAGAACCGAGTTCCATTAGTCTTTGTCAAAGATGGTCTTCATGCAGCTGTATCAACTGAAGTCTCCTATTCATATCGTTAGTAGTACCCTCCTGTGTATTTGCTACTGTTTCCCACCGTGGCCACTTGAACTTAAACTAACGCTGGCGATAGCAGTTTATTTGATTTCTCTTTTTTTTCTCTCACTCGCCCCCTCGACGTTCTGATCAGTGAGAGATGTTTACTTTTCAGTCATTACAGCACTGAGATAAACGAGCAGAATTATTCCAGTGTAAAGACTGAGATCTTGCCAATGCTTGTAAATCTTCATTACATCTTACTTCTAGCTGAATGTGTGTTTGTCTTACTTGTCAGACTTTGCACATAACTCAATACCTCCGTAATTTGGTTTCGTCAAGATTAACCTCGTAACTTTCGCATCTGAGTTCACTTTTTGAATAATTGATCAATCTCCCCAACAATGGAAGGTTTCGCCCTACGTTCAGCATTGCCTGGCAAGTCATATTTTACACGTTATGATTTGATATTCTCTCCAAGAAAGTCTCCGGAGAAAACAGCCCAAGGCATGAATAATAATTTGAAAAACTAATATGATGGATGGATGATGGTTTAAACGGTAAGTTCATCGATCATTTATATTAGTCAGAAAGCTTCAAATTGTTCAAATTACATTAAACATCTGAATTTGGCCATCATTAGTATAGATCATATTAGAAGTTCATATACAATTTGGGTCTGTACATTTTGGTCAAAATGATGCACCTAAAATTATATCAAATATTGAACGGTTAAATTCCGTAATTTCGTAACACCCGTTTTCTAACCAGTGCGTGAATTAATGTTTTATGTCACAGTGGGAATCTTTCACCCATACGTGACGATGTTTTCTAACCAAGCTCTCTATAAATTATGTTATAGTGCCAATCATATTGTTCTATTACAGGTACACGTATTGTGGGCAACTCTGACAGAGCACTATACACAGAGTGTGTGGTTTTCACTGTTAGGATAGAATGGCCAATACGCATACATTGATACACTATATAATCCTCAGTTAAATAGATATTAGTATGTAACCTAAACGTTAAATTACCGTACTACGTGATAAGTATACAATCAGTTGAATAATTATTCAATATATTTTACATAAAGAAACCATATTTAGTTTGTCCGTGTATTTTTGCATTTCCTACAGGAACATTTAATGCTGATATGAGTCAGTCTAATAAATACTCAGATCCTAATCTGACTATCCTCAGATACACAAGTATTAGAGTAGCTCGTCTCAGTGATTTAACCGGTCATAATTATACTAATAGTTAAAGCTGACATCTGAATGTAATGGGATTGGACATCATTGAAAGTAAATTGATTTATATCATTAAATAGAGGTTATATTACAAGATTAGGTTCCTGACTCGATAATGTGCTACAGTACAAACATGTGTACCATTAACTCCTACACATACACCTACAATGAACAGCAAATGTATGCGTATTGTAACCAAATTATATACCAATATTTGGCTTCGCGGTCTTGAGGGATCTATCTTGTTGCAGACAACGTGCTGAGCATCAAAGAGTCCACGGAGTTGAAGGACATTGGATCCTTATCTGCATGCAAATCTCCGGTGTGTTCTTTGGTATAACCAGGCAGCAGGTTCTGTGAGAAATTCTCTCTACTCTTTTGGTGCCGTCACCGTGATGCCAGGAACATTTTATATATATTAATTGACATGTTTAAAAGTCTCTGCGAAGATGTTGAAAGTGACCAGCTATAGAAGAGGGGAAGGGGGATGTTGGCAAAGGAACTGTCAATTTAATCTGTATCATCAGTGGAGCTGTATCTACACGACACGTCGTCATGACAGGTTTTTTTAGTACAGATTGTATGTATTGGCTCTATCGACCATCTCTTTTCTGTGAATGTTCTGGCTTTCTTGATAGTGACAAGCACTGACTCAGCACTTCAGACAGAAATCAAGAGCGTTAACCAACACGCTAGCCTACACTGTTGCGTTAGTGAAGATATCAAACACAATACAATACCTAAGGTCGAGAACATTGGCATATGAAATACAAATCTTTTTTTTTTTTAAATCTAAGTTGGCCTTGCAGGGTAATGGCGGACATATATCTAAGGAAATGGACAGTGTATACATTTTATATAACAATGGTAGAAACATTTTATATAACAATGGTAGAAACTATATATATATATCAGTCACTAAAATAGTGGCCAGTCTTAACGCAAGGAGTGGAGTGATCATGAATTTACACGGTTAAACTATGGTGAAGTCGTAGCCTCATAGGGTGTATTATGTGTTGAGAGAGAAGTAACACCCAAGTTCAAAGAGACACCCCAACAGGGAAGTATAAACGTTAAGGATATTCTCGATATAGATTCATGTGATCCCAGCGAACAGACACCTCATTAAAGCGCTATATGGTTTTATATCTTCTTGGAATTTATGCTATGATATAGATGACATACAAATGAATGACGGATATACCGTCCATTCAAATACCAATACGTCGGGTCAACACACCTCAACAAGTTCCGATCATAGGAGCCATACAAAATCTTGAGATATGTTTTCGCTCATTGCGAGTAAGATTAATGTCAGGGTTGAATTTGATACTATTACCGTACTGTACCATATATAGAGGGTAGTTCATGTGTCTAGAGAAATAGCATCTCTCTCATCGAGTGACGTGGGAAAGGAGATATTTTTACGAGTGAACATATCGGTTTTCCCATGTCACGAGATGAAAGATACTTGCTATTTCACTAGACACATGAAATATCCTATTTATTATATGCTTTTATTATATCGTTATCAACAAAACTTTGAAAAGAAAACTATAAATTATCTCAACCGGACAATGTATGCTGACGTCATGAGCTGTCAAAATGACGTGTCACAATAGATCATCGAACGTTTTCAAATAAAATGGCGTCCCTAACGACGAGCTAGCCTTCAATAGTTTTAATGACAAATAGAAGTCAAAACAGAATATATTCAATTAATCGACAAACAAAAACAACGGGTACAACTCTGTCACATCGACAGTCTTAAAGGTGGCGTGTCAAATTGATCAAATAGTAATACGATAAACTGACGAATGTGCCAGTCGGCATCGTGGCGCAGTGGTTTCAGTAGTACCGGAAGTTGTTCTCGCCACTGAAGTGACGATATCACTTTTCTCAGAGTGAGAAATCTCAGTCTTTCACTGTTAAGTATATAATAAACAATAGACTGTCGTTGTCCTTGATATACAGACATAGGTGGTAACATCCGCAAGTGGCCTCCGTCGCTATACTACGAAACCACTTATGACGAGAAGGTTATGGTGGTAGTGGATACGAGGGTCTCCTGAAAGGGTGCCCGTGTGTATATCAAATATCAAGTGTCATCGTCGGTCGTTTTTCTATATCATTGTTCATTTAGATTAAACATATTTTATTCAAGACGAAATGGATAGGTTACAAGTTATTATAACTTAAATGAAAACCGCTCCAAGAGAAAGGAAAGAAAAGATGGGGAGAGAAGAAAGAAAGATCAAGAATGAAAGACACATGTACATATTCTATAATAGTAAATATTTACATAAGCATTTTAAGCAAATCGTTGTGTTTGT
>JAUTBT010069690.1:0-13823 GCA_032361225.1 Lepetodrilus schrolli
AGAAAGGTAACTTTCGCGAACATTGATGCCGGACCCCCGGGGCGGGATTTGAACCTGGAACCTTTGGCTCCGAAGTCCAACTGTTCTACTACTGCGCTACCACCCGCCCCTGGAGCAGTATTGCGTATAGTGCATGTTGTTTCCTCATCCTCAAAACGCCGACTATTATGACTACTTCTTTTTATTGGTGATTTAGAGCCGCTTTCAAGAATATTTCACTAATATCACGCGTGTCAGTTTAGGGTAGGAGGAAAACCCCAACATCCGTAGCGCTGAATTTTGCAGTAAACCTGCGAGCACCGGCTGGATACTTAAGCTCACTAAAATATTTCCGGTATTCGGGCTTTCTCGTATTATTAAAGGGACTATAAAACATCTCCTATTTGTAGAAAATAAAAAGAAAGTTCTCCAAAATGTATTTCGATGGTTTTGTAGGGTATGATGGGAAAGCGTGGATTCTTGCAAATTGTATTAGATAAGCAATAAAAATAGGTAAAGGAACACTATTTTTGCCATCCTCAACATTCTGTTTGAACCCCTTTAACTATACATTTCTTCTGTATGTCAGAAATATTTTATAAAGGGAATGAACTTATGTTTTTTTAAATTTCCAGTGATTAAATCATCGGCATTTCTTGGGTGTTCTAACCCTCTGTTGATCAGGAACAGTGGCGCCAGGTTTATAGCGTTTCATCAGTCAGGCCATAGGAATAATTATAATACAGTGTTATGTAATACATTGTAGCTATTACTATAGATATAATGACATAACATTTTTGTATAATTATTCAATATACGTGGTGGATATCTACTGTGTAATAACGATCTCTGCGTAAATTATTGAAAAGAAGTGGGACATGCAGAAAATGTAGCGTGTTCCCCCAATATACTTGTGTAGACAAATAAAATGTAGGCTAAGCTTTCTGTGTTTGTTTACATATATACATGTACATACAAATACCCCGAATTTCTCTCATTCATTTAAACCTCGCATTAATCTTGGCATCTAGTATACTAGTATATGAAATTTCCTTCGTGAAGTAGCTCCACGTACGTGTCAATTAATATTGTATTATCCATATCCACATATATGTCTCAAGAGACTGACCAGTGAGTACTATATGCTTATCTATCATTATCCAACATATAGGTTCAAGATAAATATCATATCTTGCACAGTAGTGCATAACACCTGGAACGACTTTCATTGGCTGGTTACATGATGGCTTGCATCACAATTTCCCCACGCCTGTGATTGGTTGGTACGGTCGGGGCGGTGAAGGGATGTATTCATCCGCCACTCCCTATTTGACTTCCACATGAGAATACGTTTGAGTTGTATGAATTTCCGTTCAAAGTTGCTGGATAAAGAAATTAACACACTCGCTAGTGTGTCATATTGATTTTACGACACTCGTTATTCCAAAGTTAATATTTCCTCGCTCTCGCTCGGAAAATATTGACTTTGGATCAAACGTGTCGTAAAATCAATATGACACACTAGCTCGTGTATTAATCTCTGTTTATTCAATATACGCGGTGGATCTACTGTGTAATAACGACTCCATTATCAACAGTGTTGATTACGTCTTTTTTTGTGTTTCTCGTGCTTAGGTGAAATGTACACGTTTTTGACTGCTAGTTCGCCCTATCGATAAAGCTGTTTGTCGGCATGTTTCAATGGTTTATTACGTTAAAATGATTATATTGAATAATTAGAAGAACCCACTCGATACGAGTGGTTACGGAAAGTATGTCCCCAAAGATCGGAACTGTGAACATTAATTTCACTCGTGACATCTTTTCCGTAATCACTCGTATCTCGTGGGTTATTCTCTAATTATTCAAAGATGTGGTCAGACCGTTACACGATGTTGATCCTATATTGTTTCACATGGTCTCAACAATATAAATGGCATGCCTAATGCTAACTCACGTACTACATATATTAAATTACGTAACTTTAGTGTGTATTGCCTCTTTACTATTGTGATCCGTTAATGCCATTTCTTATGTATTTTCTGCACTTTTGCAGGATTTGACAACACGAAAAGGAAATCCTTATCGTCATTACAGCCCCACCAAACCTAACTGTTTTCCCAGAAATGTTTAATATGCTAGTTCTATGTTATTTTTGTAAAATGTTGGTACGACGTCCCTTCCAAAATAACATCGAACAAAGCTCCGTATTTCGCAGACTTCCATTCCCAGTCCGCAATCGGCGATAGTAAAATGTATCTCAAATATTTCATACATTTAGGATATAGCACATATAGTAATTTGCAATTACTAATATTACCGTTTTTTTCTCTCAATGATTTACCTTGTTTAGGAAGCTCGTGTTCCCAAAACATTCTTTGGCCGCCCGGACACTGGTCTCCTTCTTCTATGTTGTCGTGAAAACCAGTCAAGAAGACGACTAGATTAAGAATAACTTTTATTCACCGTATAGATTTAGCACTGGTCGTACCTCTCAGTCGTCTCCCTCGGTCCGGACGTGCGGTCCCAGCCCATTTTCTATCTGATATAACCTTCTCTCGTGTCCGTGATGTAACCTTCCCATTAGACCCAAAGTGCTATTTCTGTCCTATCCTTTCTCCCCCATCCTCTTATATGGTGTTATTATTCGGGTATTCTAAGAACCCGCTTGCCTTCACACATTCCAGCCCGCTTATCTATTTCAATATCGAAATACCATTACCCTATTTTGGAGATCCCAATACCGCTAAGCAATTCTGAATACTTTTAAATTCCAATATCTGATTTCCTTGCCTACGATACGATACTCTTCCCACGCGAGAGTGTGCCCCACACTCGATTAGAATTGTTATTTATCCCAATACCAACTTCCTGAGAAGTGCGACCACATGCTTTCATGTACAACATAATACAGCATGAAAATAAAAACTATGTTGATTATAATGTAATAGCAATCACATTTTATAACATTTCTCATTAAATACATGCAATCAATAAGTGCCACACTACATAGCTTACATCTCACAATCTCGTTATCCTCGCAATTAATTTACTTTTGTCCAAAAATAAAACGAATCTATCAATTAACCTATACTATATGATTTTGACTGTTAGTGTCCAAAGCTGGATTTTTATTCAAAACGGGTGGCACTTCCTTTGAGATCTGACTATATGGAAATCTATATGGCACCAGGCATACGGGGCAATAATGCATATTAATTAATGAGATCATAAACCCTTCACTTTCAGGGATAGACCTTGACAACCCTAAACGTTTCATGTCATCCTCCCACAAACATTTCCTATCAACTGTTATACAGATTGTTTGTCTATTCGCTCAGAATTTTTAACAATTTCATACTTGACCACTACGGTCTTAAGTAAAAGTGCGACCGCGCACTCTAATTGAATCGGTCGCCGACACAAACTACAAAAAGAAATCGAAGGGTATGCAGTCATTACAGATTCTTGAGCAATAGATTTTGGACACCATGAACAGCAAAATGATAAAGGAGATGAAACAATAATAGACATGCAGTTACTTAAAGAGAACAGATGTGATGGCCAGTCAATCTTTTTCTTCAACCATAATACATGAAGATGATTACTCATAGATTACTAGCATATACATTTCAAGATCATCAGCCGAAATAGCCGTCAAACCTCCAACTTGATGGGGTCAGCATAGGAGGGAAGAATCTCGGGTTACGGATGTAGGCTGCTAGAGACGTAAACCCAGGCAATGATCATTGGCTGTTCAGGTTGAAACATCGTCAGCTTACCACATTAAGATACACAACAAAAGTTGATAAAATAAATACTTTCCGGACTTGTGCTCCACATGCTCCAGTTTCACTTAAAATAATAAACAGTGAGTACATCTAGCCCTCAGTGAGTACATCTAGCTCTCAGTGAGTACATCTAGCTCTAAATAATAGGCCGACAGTTACCGATAATTCCAAACTGTCCTGGCATCAAGCAGACGAACCGAAATTGAATGTCGCGTGGGTTTTTTCAAAGACACCTCTCAACCAATCAGATTGCTAGAATCATCCCATATTTTCGATATCTTAGACTTCCCGCAAACTTTCATTAATCCTATCAAAGATTATAGTTGACTATTATCTATGAACCTATGGCTCTTTCTACAGCCCGCCTACAGGACGATAATCGTCTTGTTAAAAAGTTGTTGCTGCGTGTATTTCCGCATTGAATGCAATAAAAATTACCTTTTTACATAACTTTGACAAAATAGCACGAATAAACATATATACTACATCAATATTATGGATAAATAATTCCTATATGCAAATTACCGATATCGTCAGAACTCGATTGACAATTTGCAAGTGTATCGAGGTAATCGTTATCGCCATGTCGCGATGGTAATAAACCATTGAAAACTGCCGACAAACAGCTTTATCGAGAGGGAGAACTCGCAGTCGAAAACGTTCAAAACTAACAAAGGATTTTGACATGAATGGAGTATCGTAGTAATCTACAGTACAGTTTATTTATATATAAGTGCATCAAGACATGCAGAACACGGAATCCACTGAAATGGCTAGACTATGTTCATTACGGTGGACCAATATTTGTGTTCTTTTCTCTGGACGCTGTTCAGCATTGTGTGGACGTGGTGCTAGTAAATCGTCACAGACCGCGACGTCTGAACACGTCGGTGATGATGAAAAGAATAAAGCAATATGCTTGTCATCTAACAAAGACAGGCAGAGATTATTTACGTCAGAAATGGATGATGTACGTTTTGTGTTCAAACATAAGACAACGTGGGAACTAATTCGAGCACTGCTTGTCTTCAGGTTGTGCTCCTACGATGCCATCGTCGACAATTCTGAGATGGTAAGCTCCTTTGGTCTCTTGTGCTCCAAGTATATATATAGGCCTATATATATATAGGCCACAGTAAGCGCGTGTAGATTATTAGTTACCAACGTGATTTTCGGGGTGTACGGGTTTTTACAAGGGGAAATTTCTCGTATACCCCGAGACCGATGGTCGAGGGGTGTACGAGAAATTTCGGCTTGTAATTATGCCCTGGATATCCAAAATCGTAATAAATCTACAGAGGCATGTGGGTAATATGATAATGAGTTCGTGACCTAGAAATCAAAACAGCAACAGTGATATGTATATAGAGAAAATGTTAAAATCACTTTTAAAGGTTCATTCATAGCTAGAACCTACTCGAAAAACAGGCAACTGAGTAAGGAGCTGAGTAGACCTACCATGCACATAAAATTAAAATTAAAATAATTATATAAAGGAGACATGCTACCAGTCTAGGTCAGCCCCGCCTCGCAATTTAATATATATTACAAAGGGAAGACACTTGATGGTCCCTCAACACTCGACTGAAATTTTAAATGTGCATATCTATTTTACTGTCAAGCTCTGTAGTTGTCTTAATGGTACCATTTCATGCTCTCCGTGGGAGCAGTTCTTACCATAAATACCTCTGAATTAAATCGTACGTTTGTTAAAAATAAATAGTAAATAGTCTTGAGGGAAATTCAAATCACTGCTGTCTACTAGACATCGTATTTTGAATGAACTGTTTTGCGTGCACTGTCCTATACAAAGACTATTTAATATTTATGTTTAACCAACCAGAAGAGAGAATGTGCATTGAGTCCTTGAACTTCCGTCTACACACCTAGGATGATACATTGTATTTTCTTTTTTTAAAATAAATGTGAAAATATGCACAGCGCAATTTTAATCTTATAAATTCGCCGATACTACCGGGCGGTATGAATATTTAGCGTATCATAGGTATAAACTACACTCGGCTAACCTACGGGACCGACTCAACAAAGCGGAAGTATTGCCCGAGGTTGGCCGAGGCCTATGCTAAACATATCCGATTTTATACTGCCAGATCGCTTTAAGAGATTAAACAAACATTATGATAGTACGCTACTTATACTACAACAATCAAAATCCAATCCGTCATGATATTATGCAACAGAAAGCCACTAGATAACTCAAGTCAAAGTGTCTGTGTTTAGACATGAATATGCATACACATGCACAATTGTCGTCACAGTAGGTCATATATATATATATATATATATATATATATATATATATATATATATATATATGCCCACTGTTCACGTCCTGTTCTAGAATATATTTAACACCTAAAAATCACAATTGGAACCTTTAGTCTGACAAGTCTGCTAGTACTGTATATAGGAATTAATTAATTCATATAATACGTATTTTATTACGCCTATAGGTTGATACGGGCAGACAAATACAACATACTGTATAGTTAAATAACATGTTAAAAATCTGTTCCATCGTATTACAAAACAAAATCACACGTAGCACAAACACAGTCAAAATTAGCAGGTATAAATGCTTATAAAATCATTGCGATACTGTTCATAGCACTACGATATCTCACTCGTGCTGTCTATAAAACAATTTACTATTTCAGTTTGAAGTGACATTTAGGTATCTTGTGAGAAAACCATCACAACCAGTCGTGACCATGTACAAAATGAATACATTTCAGAGAAATAAAATCCATAAATCATCACCCATGGAGTAGGTGGTACGTTTTTACACAAAACCTGTGTGTAATGAAAAACACAAACATTGGAGAGTTACTATTTCGTATATCAGTCGTCATCGTCAGATTAATCATCATCACTTTCTGGATCACAGTCATATTCTTAGTAATCATCATCATCATCATCATCATCATCATCAACCACATCATCATCATCATTATCATCATCAACCACATCATCATCATTATCATCATCACTTTCTGGATCACAGTCATCGTCTTAGTTATCATCATCATCATCATCATCGTCGTCATCACCATCATCATCAACACTTTCTGGATCACAGTCATCGTCGTAGTAATCATCGTCACTTTCTGGATCACAATCATATGAATCTGTTGGAGGAACATCCATTGGATGAACGTGTGTCAGTTTTACACGCTGCTTTAATTTCTCTGGAATAGGGAGACTGTCGGCTGCAGTCGGAAGTTGTCGTCCCAGAGCTCTCCTCACAGAGAAACAACAAATATCCTGTAGACTGGTGACGTCACGCCCCCTGATGTCCATTGAATACCGTTCCTCAGTTTGCCGGACAATCCCCATCTCCTCCCGGTCGGGAGCGTACCCAACTTGGATACATAGTTTGAGGATTTTGCCTGCTATTTTGCGTCTAAAACCAGTTACGTCATCCTCGTTGACCATTAAAGCCCACCGAAATGGCGTATGATTTGCAGTATTCCGAGCCCATAGAGACATGTTGAGATCAACAATAAGAAAGTGAATCAAGTTGAAACTTCTCGCACAACTGCACCGTCTAATATAATACATGACGTGATGTAAGACCGTGTTGCCAGATTCATCTTTGGCTTCAATTACTGAGCCATTTGACCATAATGTACGTATCACATCGAACGCTTCATGTAAATCATGTGTATCTGGCAGTGTGACCGATAGAACCTTCGTGTCAGTTACATATTCTACAAATACCTGTGCCAGATTGATGCTTCCTACATCTTTCCGGCGCATGTATTTAAAATCATCAAAATGTCCGAGGACATAGTCCAACGGGGATATGCCGTCCCTATTAACTGCACAGACATCGGCTCCAGCTTCAAGAAACAGCAACAAAACCTCTGCACTGGCTCTGCACTTGAGCGCATACAGCAGGGGAGAGGCCTGACCCCCATCCATGATGTTGACCTTTGCCCCAGAATTCATGAGGAATTGTATTTGTTCACTGTTATTCCCATATTCAAGAGCATAATGTAACGGAGATTTATGTTCGTTGTCCAGCATATTGACATTTGCTCCAGACTCCAACAACAATCGGAGAAGATTAACGTTTTCTTCTAATTTGACATAGTTGGATATCCTGAGAGCATACATCAATGGAGATGCATTGCGTGTGTCGAGTGCATTAATATCTGCTCCAGATTCAATCAGATAAGCTACTATGTTCAATATATTAATTTCATAGTTTGCTAGGGCATAATGTAATGGCGATGTCTTATCCGTGTCCAACATATTGACATCTGCTCCAGATTCTACTAGCAATCTAATCACTTCAATGTTTGCTTCGTTCGCGAGAGCATGCATTAGAGGAGATACCAGTTCAGTGTTCAACAAATTGACGTCTGCGCCAGATTCTACTAACAATTTGATCACATCAGTTTCGGCAGTAAATGCAATAGCATACATGAGAGAAGACATCTTTTCACTATCTAAACTATTAACATCTGCTCCAGAGGCTAACAACAATCTAATCACGTCGATGTTTGCTTTGTTCGCGAGAACATGCATTAGAGGTGATACCAGATCAGTGTTCTGCAAATTGACGTCTGCACCAGATTCTATTAGTAATCGGACGACATCAGTTTGGGGAGCACGTGTAGTAGCATACATGAGAGAAGACATCTTGTCACTATCGAAATGATTGACATCTGCTCCAGAGGCTAACAACAATCTAATCACTTCAATGCTTGCTTTGCTCACGAGAGCATAAATTAGAGGAGATACCAAAGCATTGTTCGATAAATTGACGTCTGCGCCAGATTCTACTAACAATTTGATGACATCAGCTTGGGCAAGATTTTCAATAGCATACATAAGAACAGACGTAGATGTATCATCGATAAAGTTGACATCTGCTCCAGAGTCTATCAACAATCTAATCTCTTCGATGTTTGCTTTGTTCGCGAGAGCATACATTAGAGGAGATACCAGTTCAGTGTTCAACAAATTGATGTCTGCGCCAGATTCTGCTAACAATTTTATCACATCAGCTTGGGCAGGATTTTCAGTAGCATACATGAGAGAAGACATCTTGTCACTATTGAAATGATTGTTATCTGCTCCTGCGTCTAACAACAATCTAATCACTTCGCTGTTTGCTTGACTACTCACAGCAAGCATTAGAGGAGATACCAATCCATTGTTCACCAAATTGACGTCTGCGCCAGATTCTACAAACAATCTGATCACATCAGTTTCGGCAGTAAATGCAATAGCATACATGAGAGAAGACATCTTTTCACTATCTAAACCATTAACATCGGCCCCAGAGTCTATCAACAATCTGATAACTTCAATGCTTGTTTTGTTCACGACGGCATACATCAGAGGAGTAGCCAGGCCAATGGACAACGAATTGACGTCAGCGCCAGATTTGATCAGTAACTTTACTGTCTCATCCATTGCATTAGCATGCATCCCATAGTGACAGCTTTCAAAAACAAAACACAGAGGTGATTTGTCATTTTTGTCCAATGCATTAGCATCTGCTCCGTATTCCAGCAATAATTGGATAACATCAATCCCGACATTGTTCTCCGTAGCATACATGAGAGAAGATTTCTTTTCTTTATCGGAAGCGTTTACATCTGCTCCAGATTTGAGCAAGAATCGGATGACGTCAGCTTCGGCAGTTGTGTCATACAGCGGTGCACAGACAAGGAAAGGTTCCCTCGTGTTTTCATACACCGGTTGTACATCAATCATCACATTCCTATCAACAGCAAACATGAGAGAAGATTTATTTTCATCATCGGAAGCGTTGATATCTGCGCCAGATTCTACCAATAACCGCACTATACCAATATGCATACGCTGTCGGATAGCATACATCAGGTGAGTAATGTTCCCATGGTCTACATTTTGCGCATTGATATCGGCCTCTTTTGATATAAGGTAACGACATACGTCTATGTTCCCCGTTGAAATAGCTGCAGACAATGGAGTGAATCCATAACGACAGGAACTATTCACTAAAGCTCCAGCTCGCACAAGAGTCTTTACCACATCAAGTGTCGTCTCAGACCTGTTGCACGAGATTGTTCTCACCAGGGCAGTATACCCATCACTGTTAACAGAATCAAGGTCGATCCCGTGATCGTGGTGTAAAGATAGAATGATCTCCGTTTCGCTGTACTCACACGCCAAGTGAAGTGGCAACCATATTACGTCGTCAACTTCACATGGAGCAGTAGGATCAAAGCCCAGGTTGATCAACTCGTTCACTACGAGAAGGCGTCCGTGTTTGATTGCCAGCCCCAATGGTGACGAACAACTACATGTTTTGGAAATCTCATGAAATCTCTTTGCATTAATGTTCTTGTTGTTGATGTATTTAAGCACGGCTTCTGTATCACTATTGGAGATCAACTTGCATAGCTTGAAGTAATCCTCCATATCAAGAATATATCACTCTTCAGGATGGTTGTTAGTAAATGTGTTGGTTCCTGTCACAGCGTGGCAAATAGATAATACTACGTATTGTGGTCACGAGACAGCTCCGGGTAATTAGGCAGGCCATGCACTGAGCCGAACTAACCATCCGTATACATCCTGTTCGCCCACCTTTTCGACATGCATGGCTGGATTGATTTGTTGCTTTTTGTGGCTGCGGGAATATTTGATCCATAGACGAACGGTGGCCGTTTCGGCCTTAATACAATATCACAGTTGACCTACATAGTGGTCTGGCGAAGTCTTGCCCGAACAATATGTATTTGTGCTTTATACAACCAACTACTTATGCCTCATGTCCCACAAGTTATCAATACTTAAATATTTATTAATATTAGTTAATTGAACATGAGAATCAATCATCCATCAACTTAAATAGAAAGTCGTTTGTTTTCCGTCTTCAATTATTCGAGTTATTGTATCTTAGTCTATTGCACTATAAACAATAATAGTTTACAGTACATGATTCACATTTATCCATTGACCGAGGTAATAATGTAGCGCTATGAGCATGCTTTAGAGCGTGCATTTGGCGCAATATAAATGTTTACGTTATTATTATTGCCTTACACTTTACAGCGATGGCAAGATATCATTGTGGAGGTTTAAAAGCAATTATAGACTATATATGCCAATTGAATTTTCTAGCTAAGAACTAGTCCAAACCAACTACTTATGTCTGTGATTGTATGCCTTTAAAATATTACTTTAGTTATTGTATCACCTTGTGTTTCAGGCGCGGATACTTTAGGGGGGAACTGGCGTGGGTTTTTTTAATGAGTATAATGTACATGCAATGTAAAGATATACACTCGACATATACTCCCTGCATTAGTACGGGGCCATTAGTTAGTAATCCTGGATTCTATTAAAAGGAACGGGTGAATAGCATTTGTATACTTTTAAACCTCTCTATGTGTGACGCTATTCATAAGACAATCGTTAAAGAGGTTACCACGTGTAGAGCTGTACCAGCTCTCCAATATAAATATGAATAGTGCACGTTTATTGGTCGACATCATATACAGGTGTACATCAAGTCAACCGTGAAAGGTCTTCGACTTCCTACTACTTTTACTGAGAATCCGGGTTGCTTTACTTGGAAATCATTGGTATGTTCTTACAATATCCATGAACAGTACCCGGTATATAATAATATTAATATTAATTATGATGATGATGATGATTCATTGGTGGGATAAGGGTTAATGTCAATATTTAGGGACCCACTGCATGAAACACTTCTATCGCTACAATACTTCATAATTTGTAGTGATAAATACAAATAAAAAATCGTTCGTGGAACTAGGCTTACATGTAGCAGCTACAAGTGTTATGAGCAACGGGGCCCTGGTCCATTTGTAAACCAGCTTTTTAACGGATCACGTATCCTGTAAATGGATATTATACGATTCATTGTAAAATCATTATTTAGTAAATTTATCAAATACTAATATTTAATAATACCTTATCTAAAAATAAGCCTAATATATTAATAACGTTTGGATTCAATGGATAAAGAAGATCAACTGATTATCGAACGAGCAAGTGGGGCGAGAGAATCTCCGTACGGAAATATGTTACCCTCTACCGATAGCTCGTAATAGTCAGGGTCATCGTCAGTCACATCCTGGTAGTGTAGCGAAGCCCGTCATTTGAGCCCGGCAGCAATGTTCGTGAAAGTTTCCTTTCTGACGCCGATCATGATAGGATGTGCTGTCTGTACATGTGATCATCCTTGGTCTGTCAGTAAAAGCCGGTGCGCGCAGGTTTACTGCAATATACAGCGCTACGGATGTTACAAGTTTACTCCTGCCATAAACTGACAAGCCGTGATATAAGTGAAAGAATATTGAAAGCGGAAGTAGAACGAAGAAATTTCAAACGGATCATCCTTTGAGCAGAGGATGAGGTGTTATCTTATTTATATCATGTCTCTAAATGTTTATATTACATCAATAGCCGTAGTCATTATTAATTTTGATTAACATTTCCAAAATAATCTCCATAACATTGACTTATTTCATTGAGATAAATATTTTAATCAACGTAAATGAACTATGTTCTTTTCAATCCATTTTCCAACAGCTGATGACGCTTTGCCAACGCCTGCTGGGAACTCGGATCTTCTCGTTCGTCATGAAGCCGTTGTTCTACAAACAGTTCGTGGCGGGAAGCAGCAGACGAGAACTGGACGAATGTCTGAGTAGACTGAGGAAATCTGGAATCGGGGCTTTACTGGTCATCCCTATGGAAGAGGAAGCTTCTGATCGGTTAATATTAAAGCTTAATTCGTATACTGAATGAAACGAACAACGTTACGATAGCTACACAGTGAATGCATTGTGTGTTTATGTATGTCGCCTACAGGTTTAATGCACAAACATAAAATACAAATACACGTAGGCCTAACACGCTAAACCTAGCTGTCACTGTGCCAACACTACGAATATGCATAGTACATATCATGAAAGGATGCGCTGTCACTGTACCGTGGCAATGCATATATCATCCTTGGTCTGTCAGTACCAGCCGATGCTCACAGGTTTACTGCGACATTCAGCGCTACGGATGTTGCGGGTTTCCTCCTGCCCTAAACTGATGAGCCGTGATATTAAGTGAAATAATCTTCAAAGCGCTCTAAACCCAAATTTGTTTAAATAATACATACTAAATACTCATTGTCAATGACGTTGGAAGCGTTTTTAGATTTTTAAAAAGCATTAATAAAAAAAGAAGAATTCTAATTATATTATTTCTTTTACATTTAGGGAAACGTCGCTACAAAATGATAATCTGTTTTTCTTTTTTTAATAAATCGAAAATGCATTGCTTCCGATGTATTCCACAAGATATGTGATATTTCCAGCATTAAGGTCGATAGCTTGTACTCGGACAATCTAAGACAAATACTGGAGTGCATCAAAATGGCCCGAGACGTTCAGTCGAGACATCCGATGATGCAATTGAAACTTACCGCGATACTTCCGGCTCAACTGTGCGTACGTATGCAGAATAATAATATTTAAAATATCAGATGGAAATGGAAATGAGTACTAAATTTATAGAAAAAAAAGTAATTTTTCATTGTCATCTATCGCCGTGCCATTTTTAGAAAATAGTTCCATACATTTCTGTACCAATATATTTTTCATATGTACCACAAGTATACTCAACAAATTAAATTAAGGGCCAGTAGACTGAGGACATGTACATTTAGCGTTATATTATATTAACAACGAAGAATTTCCAAACGTTTACAGGCTTCATGTACTCTTCAAGAACTTGCAGACGCATTGGAAGAAGTGTCATAGAGAAAAATACGTTTCTCTCTAATATGTGACAGGGGCGTGTGGTAGCGCAGTGGTAGAACGTTGGACTTCGGGACCAAAGGTTCCAGGTTCAATTCCCGCCCAGGGGGCCCGGCATCAATGTTCTCTTTCTGACGAGATATTGATAGGATGCGCCGTCTGTAGAATGGCAATGCAGTTATCATCCCTGGTCTTGTCAGTACCAGCCGATGCTCGCAGGTTTACTGCAACATTCAGCGCTACG